>PNEQ01028398.1:88963-162515 GCA_003012365.1 Medauroidea extradentata
CCCCCCCCCCCCAAACACATTCGTCCGCCTTGTATGATCATCGAGCGTCAGCTATTTTAGAGCTAAAATGTATAGTACGTTCTCGAAACATGCTAAAAGTATTCAGTTTACGTGTTTTTTTTTTATTTTAATATTTGTACCAGATATTTTTTTTCTTATTTTAGACATAAATTGTTAGCAAAACTTCCCTTAATGAATTTTTGTATCTCTCATAGTTTTTGCGTAATGAGTCGTAAACGTCAAAATTTGCATTTTACGGCTTTATGTACGCCATTAAAACCAACTGACATACCAAACCGACAAAATATCACAATGCATAACAATGTTATAGGCTGTGATTTGACACATACGAAAAAAAAAAATATGTATAAATTTTTGTAATTTTAAAAAAATTTTGAAATTTAAAAAATTTTATTTTAAAATTCAGCAATATTTACAAAATTCCAAAATATTTTACTTTTTGATTTATATACGTGAAATAATGGCCTACAACATTGTTATACACTGTATATTTTTTTCGGTTTGGTATGTCGGTTGGTTTTAGTGGCGTACATAAAACAGTAATGTGCAAATTTTGACGTTTACGACTCATTACACAAAAACCATGAGAGATACACAAATTTTCTAAAAGGAAGATTTAATCACAATTCACGTCTAAAATAAGAAAAAAAAATATCTGGTACAAAAATAAAATGGAAAAAGACGTTGAAAACTGTGTTCAAACTCGCCCTTACGAGGGCATAGTAGATCAATAAGCGCTGAATTTCTTAATTGAGATATATGCTTTTAGAAAGTCAATATATAAAAACCGTTAAAACAGTAATTACTTCCTGATAATTGCCAACTCTACGGGAAAACATTTACCCAGAATGATGCAATTCTTAAGCGTGTTCTCTTGGCGTCGCAATTAAGTGTACGAAATTTCGGCCTTAGAGAATGTTCTTCAGGTAAACGTTAATCGAGAAACATTTTTGCTTAGAAATTTGATCAAAATTATTGCCTAGGATTTTTTTTTTTTTTTTTGCAAATTTGCTTTGAGAAATCTATAATTCTGAACTGATACATTTAGCGCTGATTTATATACAATGCACTCTTAATACACACGTTTCAAAAACATAACACGCTGGAAAGTTAAAACTACATATATTAAGACCTCGTGTGACTGCAGATTGTATGCAGTGCATTTGGGCGTACTACATTCTTGGTTAATATACCAGTTTTACGTGGCTTACGTGATACATCACGAACTAAAAATGACCTGACCCTTACGTACGGTTTTACAACATGACGTAGGCCTACCAATTTTTCGTATACTGTTTTTTTTTTTTTGTCATCAAAGAAGACTAACGCCTAGAAACAGTCTCATATAAATTCGTATGCGTAATCTTTGCAATGACTAGAGCGATTGTTCTGCAATACGTGTATATTGTGTTATATAGACAGAAAGTGTAAATAATCAACAAATAATTTAAGTGCTTGTAAAATAGCGGTTAGTGTAAAATAATAATCCCTAAAAACCCTAACGTGTATGATAAATACTTTTAATTGGTTTCACAACTGTGTTGTTTATTAAGTCGCAATTAGGCCTGTTCGTGCTATCATAAGTCTCTGAGTGATTTAAATAATAAAACGTTAAATGTACGAAAATAAGTGCATACCAAAATGTTAAATGTACAGATAGTTACGTAGCGTGAATCCTATAAGATGGTTTGGCTAACCAGTAAATAAGTAATATAATTACAGACAACTAGATTAACAAGTCTTATGTGTGTCTATGTTTTATCCACGAATACAAAAGAACAGGTAAATTAAGTACGACATTTTTAATAAAAATTATTTCCAAATATTTTTGTTTGTTTTGGACTGTATTCTTCTGTGGGCACAGCGGTTAGATTAACCGCCTCTCACCAAGGTGAACTGGAGTTGATTCCCTGAAAGGTCTGAACCAGATTGTATGTGGTTCACGTGCCATATGATGCCCATGTGTTTTCTCGAGGTACTCACGTTTCCCCCGACCTTTTGGATGTCCTTCCCATACGATATTTATTTTGTATCCTTGCCCGCAATGTTCTTTCGATAACTTGTTGGTTACTTATTTTAAATAAACTTATCCTTATCCATGCTATCTCATATTAAAAATACAACCTTCGTTGTGTTTATCATTTATAAATTTTCATAGTCGGAAAGTTTATCGTCATGCTCTTAAGGCGAGGGAAAAATAATAAACCAAGATTGTTCAAATCTGTAACCATAAGGCCAGTAACGAGGTTGTCTATAAAACGCGCATTACAATCAGATTTTGTACACTCAGTCATAATATAATTAAAAAATTTTTTTTGTTAGCTCAAATATAACTATAAGTAATTAAAAAATCACTTGTATACTTTAAAATGATAAAATCACAGGGAAAGTAAATGAAATGTTGTCAGTGAAGTCTGTTAGGATTATGAAAACTCACAGGACTATTGTCGTCTATCATTCGAAGTTTCGCCCTTATCTATGTTATCATTGGCCAGAACATTACTAATATTAAGCTTCATTTGTATAGTTGATTTATTTTTCAGCATTTTAAAAATGTTCTTCTAGTTAAACCGTCAAACGCTTCTATAAAAGTCGTAGATTATATAGTAAAACTCGTCCAAGGAACACAATTATTCCTTTGAATATGTCATCCGAAATGTATTACATTTTTGAGGTACTTTCTTGGAGGAGGAAGAAAACACTTTCTCGGAATACTCACAAAAAATTAACAGGTTCGTGAAAAAATGGTAAAAATATATACATTATATAAGTTAACATAGGAATTTTATTTAATACAACATGGTTGTACAAGTTTGTGTTTATACGAAACCAGTATTGCTGATTTCTCGATTTAATTTGAAATTCGATTTTTATACTTTGCCTACAATTAATAAAATGAAACCTATACCCAATATTCGTTCACATCTTATGAGATCAGTGGTCGCTGAATTTAATTAAGATAAAAACAATGTTTCCTTAGCAAAGGAGTTCTTAGTTACTAAGAGAATTGTCCTTGTGCACATAATTTAAGGTAAATTTTATTTATAGACACAATGACTATGGAACGAACAATGTATGCTGTGAGTAAAACATGATATTTTTACAATATCACTGATGACATTTCTTCTGCTACAATTTAAATTTTAAAACCTGTATATGTGCCTCAGTCATAACGCTCATTCAGACAACGTGACGAGGTAATGAGCCTTAGTAAATAACCGATGGACATGTCACAAGCAGTAACATATTTTTTTGTATCTTAACTAATTGACTGTATTTCACTTACCTTAACATTTAACACTAACTTGGTAGTAGAAAGCAAATATTTGTGTTACACATGAATTCGCAGTTTTTATTTAAATACCAAACTTTTTCTTACAGAATTATATGTCCAAATAAAATATCCTAGAGTAGTACTTTATATAAATGATGTCTAAAATACTGCTACCTAATGTCACTAAATGATAGCATTCTGTATAGATTTGAGCATACGTTAGAAGAAAGAAGAGAATGTAAAACAGAAGCATATGTGAGATACATGAGTAAATGTGCAGGAGATAAGTTTTAAGTGTCTACCTTCTTGCACATAATGCTCAATTCAAAACATGCGATCAAATTACGAATTAGCTTGCATGCAGAAAGAGGTTTTTACGACTACGTTCTGGCAGTTTCAAATATTTTCGATAAAAAATGTTTAACATATTTACCTAGCAATTTCTAAAATGTAAAACTTTGATACGATATAGTTTGTAATATTTCAATTACAAAATGTACTTCGTACAAAGCAGGAAATCTAATAGCATGTAAATTTACTGTGTAACATAGCAATCTAACAACTATAAATTTGAAAATAGATTTGAAACTGGTAATGCATAGATCATCTCACTGCCCTAACGACAGTGCTATTATCAAAATGCAACTAGATGCTAGAAAATAAAAAGCTAAAATTCTAACGCAAATAATATTCAAAAATGTACTACCTAATCCAGAAAAAAAGCTTAGCATTTATATCGTGCTTTCAAGTTCATGCCAGAGAGCTTTATAACATTATGGCGAACTTGATTAGCAGTATTTATACTCTCATTAGTCTTTAAATTTTCGTCATATGCTTTAAAATACTCTATTTCTTTGTGCTTTTCACAATAATTCTCACATACACGGTTCTGTTACACACTTAACGTATTATCTCACTATTACGCACATAAGTTAAATAAAAGTGATCTTCGTGCATGGTTAAGGTGCCTTCAGCTTGCTGTTTAAGTTTTAGTCTGTAAATATTAACGAAATTGTTTGTTTAAAAAAAAAACCACATGTTCATTTGTTGCACCCACTAAGCTTCGCCTATTTCCATACTAGCTTGAATCGAAGCACCTTACTGTCCAAGTAAATAAAATAAGCCGGAACATTGTTTGCACAGAAATGTCATTTTAGAAGGCTAACAGTTGGAACTAAAAATGCTTATAGTTCACTGAGTATGGGCACATCGCGGAGCACTGGACGCATCTTAGCTTGTGCTTGAACCTCACGATATAAACACGTTGCACTGGTCACAAGCGACACAGTCTTGAGAGCCGTTAAGAAAACAGTCTCAGGAAGGGGGTCAAGAGAAGGCGGTGCAGGTTTTTATTGGAAGATACTGTGAGAGAGGATTCTATAGAGTCTTACTTGTCGGGCTCGGGGTGATAGTCTTCATCGAGATAATCCACGTGAAGTCGAAGTCACTGAACCTCTCCAACTTTCGGCCGCGAGTGGTCTTCTGCAGCATCTGCTTGACGCCCATCATCTTCTTGGTGTACTCGCGCAGGCCGAACAGAACCTTGGGCACGACCACGCCGATCTGGAGGCTGTTGCGGTGATGGTGGTGGTGGGAGGGCGGTGTGGCAGGGCCGCGTGTCGCCGGGGACGGCTGGGTGGCTGGCGTCGGAGGCGGCGTCGTCGTGGGCTCCGGCCTCGGCCTAACGCTCTCGCCGCCGAGCTTGAGGCCTTCCCGTGGCCGGCCGTCACCGACGCGCACCCCACCGCCGCGACCCGTCGTGTTCCAGTGCCGTAGCTCGGCTCCGTGAGCCGCCGGAGCCGCCCACAGCAGCGCCAGCATCAGCGTGGCGGCAGCCAGTCGGCCGCGCGTCTCGAACCTTCGCGCCGTGGTGGCCGCGCGCGAAGCTTCTGGAACCATCACGAAGTCACTGCTGCGCGGCAGAACCTGCACACTCTTAATTCTGACTTACTCGGTCACAAAACACCACACGCATGTGATCACACCACGATTGGCTTGCCGCCGCCTCGTGTCCACATGGCTTAGCTAGTCCGCTGCTTTCACGAGAGTGTCTTCTGACAATGATACTCGCGTACAACATACTTCAGTCACAACCTATTAGCACAGTAATGTTGTATGGCATATTTAACATCTATATAAATATAAACTTTTCAGTTGTTTTTCTTGCTGGAACTGTGCCTCTGTTTATTTCCTTGTGCAGAATTTGTCTCTAGTAAACGCACTTAAAGAGTAAGTATTGTAATTGATGCTGACAGTTCCAGTTTGTAACCTAAAAAAGAGATACCTATTTAATAAACTCATAACAAAATCATTTGAAAAAAAATTTTTTCCACTATTCAGACACTTTATATTGATACTTGTAACAGAACGTTAAACATAATGGACTTGAAACAAAAATATATATTTTATCAGCTATACAGTTTATTTTTGAATTATTCACGGTTGCCTGATAGTTTTTTGTGATTGTAAATAAGATTTAACTTTTGTAAATCGGTTAGTTACATTTGTATATCTATACACATATATGTACATACACAAATCTGGTATTCTTTACTCACTAAATGTGAAATTATGTCTCGTACACTAACAGAAAACTACTATCCATAAATTTATTAAATTCAATAAAAACCTATTTTATATATTCAGTGTATTCAATGTAATGTATTAAATTAAATTTGCACAGAATATTTTCAGATAAATTTTTACCAACTACCCTTTCACTACAATAGAGAAAAATATCCCACCTGGTAATTTGATGTATATTTTTTAGTTCTGCTCGTGTCAGCATATTTAGTCTTACATTTCCGTAGGCATACAACAATAAATTATATTGACTAAAGAATGAACACCTTATTTAAGTGAAGTATTAGAATATGATATGACAAATGTATACATTTTTTATTTATGTATTAATAATAATAACTGTCTATTTATGCAGAGTGACAGCAACGTAAACCACCATTATTTTAGAAGTTTGAAGAATGCATCAATTTCTATGTGAATGTGACATCGTATCTGAATTATATTATACAAATATTTTATATATAATTTCATTATTTGATTATCTTATCTTTGCGGCTGACTTCGACTATGTAATCCATTTATTTTCTAACTAGACAAATTTATTGTATTTCTTAAGCAAATTCTATTCCTATATACGCATATATATAGAAGTAAAACTTGCCTCTTACGAATTAACAAAATGTGTGTTAGTGCACTCTGGCAGGATTGAATACAATTGCAATGATTTATTTTATAACAAATAAGCTTGCTACAGTGAAAATAAATACAATTAAACTGTAAAATTGTTCCCATTGTTGTTAGAGTATGTATAAAAGTTTATAGACTAATAACTTGATTCTCACTATAGACAAATATCTCACAGGATTCTTTTCAAATTCATGAGAAGATAACTCACTAAGATAAACATAATTAACACTGCTTCTAAAACAGTACACAAAAATATTGTTTTCTTATTAAATATAACTATATAGTTAAAGGCTGAAGTGTACCCACATATCTATATAAATTTGTATGTTCTTTATTTATCTTTTTTTTTTTTTTGCAGTGGTGGTGTATGATGAAACTGAAGTAACGTTCTGTAATTTTGTGGACATACGCCATTGCGATATTATTTCGTCCCAGAAATATAATAGGAAACTAAACAAAAAATATAAAGAGAAAACAAGCCTAGATTGGCTGTAGTTAACGCATCCGTTTTTCGTTTGTTTACGGCTTAATTTCAGTCTAAGATTTCTGGTACGACGTAATATGGCAATTGCATATCTCCACAACTGTACAGGACGTTATTCTGTCCCATTGCAAGAAACATTCAGACATTAAAACTGGAATGTTTTATTTGATATACGAAATTGTTAGTGAATGCTTCTGAGTCGCATAAAAGCCACACTTACGTAAAAAGTACTAAACACGAGAAAATGTGCAACAAAAATCGAAGACCCAAATCATGAAAGCAAACAATTGCTGTAGTCAATAAACATACATATATTTCCAAAATATGAATATAGTCGGTAGGCCTATATAACGGAAACAAAAAAAAAAAAAACGAAAAAGAGGAAATGAGTCAAGAACCAAAGAAGGTGAATGAAAAGTGCGACAAGAGATAGGAAAAAACAACGAAGAAAGCACAAATAAATGCAACAACAGAAATGGTTGTAGACAAGACAACACAAGGAATATAACACAGACGATAATAGTAGGCTCTTCTCGACGACAAGAGGTGTGAAGTTTTGGGGACGGATACTTGTTCCCAGTCTTCCGGCACACGACCAATCCGATCAGACCTGGCGAGAAGAATAGACCTCTTTAAATCCCAATCACCTGGGTTTAGTGAGCGATCCATACAGAGCCCCTGCTGGTTTCAACTTACCTATAAAGGAATGGTCAAATTTAAAGTGAATTAGGAAATATAATGGAAGATGTAAAATGGACTGTCTTCACAAGTGGTTAAAAACTGAATATCGATTCTACAACTGTGACAGTGTCTGTAAGACTATCCAGCACATTGCCACGGAGTGTCCAAGACGAAGATTTGCAGGATCTATTCAAGATATTCTCAATGTCAGCGCAGAAACTATGAACTATCTGACTACACTGTACATTACTTTTCAATTTATGAAAATACGAAATGTAAATATATTTTGTAAGCGTACTGTGAAACTAATTGTAACACTACATCCTCATTTCCCGTACGATACTCACACACATACATAATTATGAGGAGGAACTCCAGCAAACTGACTGTGATATCGAGAAACTCTATGCGTGAGAGATTTTCGTCAGCCCTTCACATCGAGGTCTATAGCGCTGATGAGGGCGTGACATGATGTGAGTATGGAGCGGCGCCGGAGTGAGTGAAAGGGCGGGGGAAACGGGAGATCCCCGAGAAAACCCGCCGACCAGCGGTATCGTCCGGCACGATTCCCACGTATGCGAAAATCTGGGGACCGACCCCGCCGATGGAAAATCTATGATCTAATATAGGAAACGTGCCTACTTCCACCTCGGTGTGTTGTCTTGTCTTCAACCATTTCTGATGCTGTGTTCATTTGTGATGCCCGCTTGGTCTTCGGCCATCATTGTTATCATTTCATTCACCTCGTTTGGTCGTTGTCTGTCTGGTTTTCCCTGTTTTTCCATTAAATACTACATATATTTATGTATTTATTATATATGCTATTTCGGAATTATAAGTACGTTTGTCGGCTACAGAATTTTCTGGCTTCCGTGTTTTTTTTTTTTTTTTCGTTTTTTTTTTTTTTTTCAGTCTTAGTATTTTTATGCAACTGTGGGTTTTGCACGACTCAGCAGTTTTAGAAAACAACGGGTAGATATGATGGTACATCGCGAAAATGTTATGTGCCAACATGCCCTTGAAAATACCGTGGCCTCTTGTGACATGTACGATCGGCTGATATATGCCCAAGTACAAGGGAACGTTCGTAATCGTTAGATAAGTTAAACGTGCGTTGAAACCCAGCAAACTGTTAAGGGCATGGTCCGAGTTTCTTCGCATTTAAATGTCAATAATTTTTTTAAAATCATAAATGGGAGCCGATATAGTAAAATCGCTTCGTGACTTTGTTATGACTGATTTAAACTGCATACTCTAATTTTGTCAATTCAGAAGACTTCAAAATAGTTGATAGTTAGTTATTTAAAGAAATTTCATTTTAATTAATAAATTAGCTATATTTGTCATACAGTTTGTCTCGAAAAATTACATTGCAGAGTAAAACCAATTTGCAAGCAATTTTACGATATTTACTCTCGTATGGATTTTAAAAAAATAATTCTCTCGTAAGATGAGAAACTCGGGCCCAAGCCCATAAGTTTTCCCGCGACAAACCGTCATCTCTAACAACGGCATATGTCCAAGAAAACACTTCAGTTTGTTATAGATAGTTAACTGAGTGGAAGTTCGTTACATTATTTAACTACACGCGTTATTTAATACTTTACTTTATTTATCCGATTTACTGTGTGATTTTTGATCATATGTAACAGAGATGTTGTAATAACACGTTTGTAATAATATGATACTTGAAATAATTTATGCTGAGTTAGAATAATTATGGTATGGCTATCAAGTTCATAAACTGCATGTTGTTTTCATCTTCAAGTGAAAAAAAACCCTACGAGATGCTAATTGGTGTACGAAACTTGGTTTCAGTCACGTCTATAAATTAACAAACCGTGGAACTTCGGCATCGTAATGCTCGTTGTATTTAACACTTAAAAACTGAGCGATGATTAATGTTTTATTAACTGTCAAGATAGTTACGAAGAGGAGACGTGAAAATATATAAAGTTCAGTTAATTCCTGTAATTGAACAGTACGTGTATTAATGCGATTTTACTGCGTTGACAAGTTAATCTTGAGATAAGTGTTTTGATGTCCATGCATTCGAAAATGATATATATTTCAACCGTTGAGAAAATATTTCGAAGTACGAAAAGTTTTCAAAATTAAAAGTTTAGAATTTGTTTAATTGGAAACAAGTATTTTAATAAATTAAAGTTTATCTTTAAAATACGAATCTCTCGTAACATCAAGAAAATTAATATGTAAATTTAGCATAGAATTTAGTTAACTAAATAGTGTTGAGCGCACATTAGATTGTTTTTTGGGGGTTTTCTAATCATACGGTAAAAAGTAAACAGTGATATGCCAAATTTGCGTATTTTGTGCGCAGGCATTTATTTATTCCTATACATGATACTCTTCAGTTAATGTTTCGGTTGTTTTCCTCGTAACTTTGGTTTTCAATTTTTTTTTTGGCAATAAATAATCTATTGTACAAAATACAGCTTTCTGTTACAAATTGATAGGTCTTAAACCGTCACATCGTGTAGGAGCACAAGAGATGTTTAGTCCAAACTATCAAGCCTGTAATCAGATTATTATCCGTTCGTACAATAAACTAAAGATGAGTACAGTTTTCTGTACACATGTACAAGTGGATGAAAATAGTTCTGTGTGTGCGTGCGCGTGTAAGTTATATACTTAACGTCCTGATCAGGCTCTTTAAATTTAAATAATTGCAACAAAATGGCTATACTAATTGTGATAAACAATTAATTGTTTCACAAATAAAGCAGGAAAACAACGCAAACAATCAGTTTTAACGTGCGCATTACGTAATATTAGATTAGTGCAACGATTTTTAGGTATTTTGAAAACTGATTTTAGAATAATTAATTTTTTTATGATGTGTTCTAGCTTGTCTTGCATCCATGGAGTTCCAATAAAAATTATATGAAATTAATAAATTTTGTACATACAATATTTAAAGAGAAAACAAACAAAAAATGTATTCTATGTAACTTCCCTTAAGAAAGACTACTGTTGGACAGACAGGCCTAAGTGAAAATATTGGCTTATATTTTTTAAATATGATTCAAGAATTATATAATGTGTACTAAGTAGTCGAAATTAAAAATTACAAAAGATTCTCGCGCGATGTGTTAACTTCCATAAAATACCCAGAAGATACTTTTCTCAAAAACAAACTGTCTTTAATTGTTATCCAGTGAAAAGCAATACATTTTAACGCATATTTACCTTTTCTAAGCCCGTGGCAGCAAGATTGGTGCATTTTTTAAAGTAAATTATATCAATGTTTTTTTGGAAGTAACACTCTACAATTTAAGTGCATGGTTACTCATGAAGCATGGTCATGGTTAAAGTAATAACATTGTTTCCCGCCAGCTACATAGTAACTTAATTGACATCAAAACAACAAATTAAACCCTATTTGTATCTGGCACTATTTAATTAGTAGACAATAACTGCGATGACTTTATTGTAGTAAAAATAATTATTACGTCGTAAAGTGTCAGTGTATCGATATGTCGACATGATAATTTTCCTGATTAAGGGGGAGTGTTAGACAATTTTATCGTATTTTCAGTTTTTGAGCCACATTTAATCAAACTGTATTATCAAAATTTTCTCTTCGACAAAGCATAGCATTTATTATTGGTAAACTGCTTGACATAAATAATAATGTAATCTTTTTATTAATTTGTCATGCTGAATAATTGTAAGATAATTCTTGAAAGTTTATCTATAACTCTATTGTACTGATTATGCATGACAAATCAATGAAAATATTCCATTATTATTTATGTCGAGCAGTTTACCAAGAATATATCCTATGCTTTGTCAAAGAGAAAATTTTGATAACTCAATTTGAATAAATGTTATGGTTCCGAAACAGAAAATACAATTAAATTATCTAACACTCCCACTTAAGGGGACGTATGAGAAATAAAAATTTGCTGAAACTAAGAAAATTCACAAAGCAGAAATAAATCTGTCAGGAGATACTCACTGACAAACAGAAAACACATATTGAAAAACTCTTGCATTGTAACAGATTTTGTGAAATTTTACAAATAAAAAAATACTTTATTTATACATTTTATTATTGCTCTGTTGAAGAATCTTACAAAATACATTTCACGCCATTTTTGCGAAAAATTTCTAGTGCTCGCCTACGACCTATAGGGAATCCACGCAAAAAATTTCACGTTTCTAGGTCCAGTTGTTTGGACTGCAGTTTGATATGTCAGTCAGTCGGTGAACTCTGTTACACACACACGCACGCATATATATTAGTTCCTACAATGTAATTTTATACATGACACTGCGAATTACGTAAAAACTGTAAAATATAATTTTTTTGTTAAATATCTTAGTTTCTGATGGATGACTACAGTTTGATGAATATATGTTACAAATGTATATTATTACTTAATTTTAAAGAAGGAAATGATATTGATACCCTTCTTCGAAGGTACCTTTGCTTTGGCTATAAAATTCAAAAGGGACTTGGTATTCTAAATATTGAACCTTACAGAAATCTTTAAATGTGTATTATCTTTCCACTTAACAATAGTTTTACTATAAGCGAGATATATAAATGCTGACAAAGTTTTTAATAATGATCTACCATGCTGTGTTAAAGAATAATTCTGTATTTGAATCTGATAGTACACAAATAGTGTAAGCAAGAGGCACAACGGAAACAAATAACAAACAAATATTCTTGACAATATATTGAACACAGGAAGCTAATACAAAATAAATTTTTATATAAAATGTATTATAAACATAAAATAATAGTGTGGTGTTAAACACGTTCGTATCACACACATTTTACCGTACTAGAACTCGGATGTTTTCATGAAGTAATTTATGATTATATTTAAACTAAATTTGGTAACGTGCATATTATTAAGTTATTTATATTTTAATATCTATTGGTCGTAAGGGGCAAAGTAAGCACTAAAGATTTAACTTTAAAAAAAAATTTCTAGCTGTTACTGCATATAATTTAACATCAAAAATCGTTACCTGACTCGTTGTAGGGTTGGCAGCGAATTGCCGAATGTAGTTCCGTGTATTTTCCTATTTAAATGCAAGAAAACTAAATAAAAGCAATTTAAATACATATTTTTGTGTTTTATACAGGCTGTTCCAAAATTCCGTGTTAATATTCTAGGGAAACAATCCTCACGTGTAGAGGAACAAAAGGTGTTACATGAACATAGGTCCAAAAACGCACCGTTTCTGCGCTACAGTTGGCAACACATAACGTACGGTTGATAGCGCGCGGGTAGGATCATGCTGCTGTGGGGCATCATCACAGCAGTACATAACATGTTACTATGCCACACACTACGCCACTAACACACAGACAGTAGGAACAACTGTGACACTGCAACATGATCCTGCTAGCGCGCTATCAACCATACGTCATGTATGCCAACTGTAGCGCAGAAACGGTGCGTTTTTGGACCATATTCATAGAACACTTTTTGTTCCTCTACACGTGAGGATTGTTTCCCTAGATTATTGACATGGAATGTTGCAACATCCTATACAGTTAGCAAACATTTTTATCATATGTCCCTGCCGACAGTATACTATTAATTTTACATGCGCAAACATTAAGTGACATGTCCAGAGTGGTTAGGCATTTCCCGTCGCTAGCCGTTACGCTCGGGAAGATACAAATTGGCTGAAAATATAAATTTAACAGATATTTTTTGAGTGCTCACTTTATACGGAACTGCCTGTATAACGATTTATTTCATTGTGAATGTCACATTCAATAGTAAAACAAAACATAATTTCACTAAACATTTGTGAATGGTAATAGGTGATCAACAGAGCACAAATATATTCCTGTGATATTTTACACCTAATTTTTATATTTGATGTTTAACTTCACTCTAAATCTGAATAAGTAAATATTCACTGATTTCCTTTAAGTGTGCCAACATCACACAAAATGAATCAGTGAATGTTCACAGTTTTTTCCAGTTGTTTTCAAAAACAGTTTTCACTATTTGAATCAGTGAAAAATTATTGTACAATACGTGAACATTCGCTTATTAACTTGTGGAATGTTGGCATTCTTTATCGGAATCTGTGAATAATCACCGATTTCATAGTGGTTTCTCACTTATTCAATTTGTTGAAACTGCTCCATCCATCGGTGTGATTCAGTGACTATTCACTAATTAAAATTTAGAGCGTTAGAGTTGTTAAATAAAACTGTTAAAGTTTCCATCCAAAGACGGTTAACGGCAATCCTGAATACGTAGTTCTCAAAAGTTCTTACAAATATCGCCAGTGCACGAGTCGTTCGAATTATGAACTTATTTTCCTGGCAGCAGCTTCTGAAGCCGTTGAGCTGAGTTATCTCTAAGTTCATAAAACATCTCCTCAAAGCAGCAGGGACAACTTGCGGAACGTGTGCTCCTGAAGGATGAGAGAGGACTTTACAGCACAAAGGAAACTTCATGGCCACCCAGGTGTCCAATACTATCCACCTGACACTGAGCTGCTCTTGTACAGGCTTCCACCAGTAATACCACACTTCCAAAACTTTAATAAAGCACTCCGAGAAACGTACTTTGACAGCAGTAGCTTCACTTTCTGTTGAATTCCAAGAAGTAAGGTACGTAAAAAGACAATGGAAAATAAAACTGAAAAGCAAAAGTTATTACTGAATTTGAAGTCTTTGACTAAACCGTACCATTCAACAGAAAGAAAAAATTACTAAATTAATATTAAATCAATAATATAAATTGGTTTAAATTCTGAAGTAAAGAAAAACCATCAGTTCTAGCCTAGGAATCACGTATAAAATATATCTAAGGAAAAATAATCTAAATTCAATTGTACAGAATCATAGGTAGGACCTATTGAATGACATTACATATTATGAAATATTTATGAGGTATATAAAACTATAGTACTTTACAAAATTTCGTACAATTTCATAAAACTTAATATTCTAAGTATTGCCAAAATGTATTTTACTGGCATTGAAAACAATCGGTGTATAATTTACATGCAATTCTTATACAATTAAAAATATTTAAGAAAGTGCTAAAGTTGACTTTAAAAACTTGCGCTATATTTGATACGACTTCTGGTTAATATTAATTAAATAACTATTATATTAATTTTATAAACTTGGTTAACCTAATTGACTGATTTTTGAAACTAAAAACAGTGTACGACTTAGTTAATTTCACCTGGAGTTTAGATTTTTTATTTTTTTCTTATTTATTTATTTTTTTTTAATTTACGTCTAGTCGACAGCGAGGTGATTATAGATGGTTACGAACAGACTCACACAACGACAAGAGCTAGAAGGAGAGTCGGCCATGGCCTTATTAATGAACCATCTCAACATTCGCCTGGAGTGATTTCGGGAAACCATGGAAAATCTAAATCAAGACGGCCGGACTCGGGAACACAACTCTGGTTCTCGGAATACGAGTCCAACGTGTAACTGTCGCGCCACGTCTCTCGGCTTGTGATTTGAATTTTAAAAATATTTCAGCTTTGAGATTAAGTTGAACATTGTGCTAAACCAATGAAATTAATTCAGCAAAATACTTTACTTTTAAACGTACTAAGGTACCAAATTAAATTTCTACCAATTCAAATTAACTCCTCTGGTTCTAAACATAGACAAAGTCACTGATTTTTAGTGAAATAACTTTCTCACCAACTAATTTCAATGCTTTACGTGCAGATGTGTATCATTGCTGTGTACAAAATTCGCTGAGTGTCTGATAGTCTGAGCAAAATGACGGTCATTATATTGTGCCAACGAGAATAAAGTTAATACGATACAACATGTACGTGATATTCAGGTAGAAGCTTAGATTCTAAAATTTTAAGAAATCCAATAACTGGCCACGAGAAAGACGTGCAGAAATGTACGTAAGTCATTGAAAATAATTAGAGGAAATATTTTTTCCTCCAAAAGTAAGTGACTCTAAACATAGGATTAAAATATGTTCAAGAAGTTTTTTTTTTTTTCATTTTCTTGTGTCTTACTAAGCAAAACATTGAAGAGAGAGAGAGAGTGAGAGAGAGAGAGTGAGAGAGAGAGAGAGAGTGAGAGAGAGAGAGAGTGAGAGAGAGAGAGTGAGAGAGAGAGAGAGAGAGAGTTGGATTCAGAAGAATGGTAATGAGTAGCTTCGGTGTCCGAATACTTTTCACCAAGTTCTAACTAACTTTACCACTCCCACTTACTGTCGAATGTATATATATATATATATATATATATATATATATATATATATATATATATATATATATAATTTGCTTTGCCCTATTAAACACAGATAATTTGCAAAAGCTTATTCTACCTTACTCTGTATTATTTTCATGGAAATATTGCAGGCTGGCATAAAAGTAAAATGAGTGGCAACAGTTTTGAAACCAGTTATTTAATTTCCCAGTCCAATTGCAAAACATAATATGTTCTTAATGCAGTAGTAACAAGTTATCATAATTTAGTGTTTTTTTTTTTTGTTTTGAAAATTTAAAATTAAAATCTTACGTCTTGCTGCGCTACCTCGTCAATTGTTTCTGGTATTAGGTATTTCATTTATCGTTCGCATTAGACGAGAAAGGTGAGATTAAATAAATCCCTATTGATCGCGTTCCAAATTAAAAACCCAGCGTACGACCAGAGTTGTGTGGTAAAATTTCCTTTTTTTTTTTTTTCAGATTAATTAATTTGTTTAAGAGTTGAAGGGATTGTTGGATTAGGGTCCCTTGAGATTAGAATATAATTATCTCACTGTAATTTCTTTGTGCTATATTTAATTGTGTAATGTCTATCATACACGCTTTAAACACTTTATTTGCCTCACCATAAAGTTAGTTTGAATTTGAGGCACATCAACGTAACTTTGTCGGAAAGAAAATTTTTGTTTCTGTTGTAAATTTTAAACGTTATTTTATTTCCCTACAGAACCATTTATTTTCGCGTACTATTTGTTTTAAAAAGTTATACCAACCTTACCAAAAATTTAATTGGATTGTTTTAATACTAACACAGTTTTTAGGTAACGTTGCTTTGCAGTTTAAAAAAATTTATATTTGCGGCAACGTTTCTTTGGCTGTGTCTCATATCAAAACAAACTTTATGTTGTGGCAATGAAATTTTTTTTTAGTGTATGTGGTCTGAAACTTTAATTAGTTGTTTTTACAGACAACTTGGTAAGCCGAATTATATTAAACAACTGATTTCAAAACGTTAACACAAAAGTAATGTGTTTAACAGCTAAATCGATAGCATAAAAGTGTCCTGTGGTAGCAAAATATTTTCTGAAAAACGAAATCAAATATTTTCTTTTGGTCTTCAAAAATTATGTGTTGTATTTTTTCTTAATTAGTCAAAGTAATTACTCGGGTAGATTTATGTTGTCTACTAATACCTGTGTCTTAATAGTGAATATTTATATAATCACGGTTAATAGACAATTCAGAGCTCTTACAAACCGTAAATATAGAATAACAGTATACTATTTGATATATAGAAGTTATATGCAAAGAATAAAGAAACAGTGGATTACAATAAAGAACCCCGCGTATCATGTGATGTGCGTGTTTACGAATATCTTTTAAGAATTTTTGCGCATCAGACAAGGTTGCAGTTTTTTACTGCGTTAATGAGTATCCTAACAAAGGTGAAAATGTCAAATTACCGTTTTCATAGTCAGTTTTAGTTTATGAACTATTTTATGCAGACGCATCAAAAGCTTATCTTATTACCTGCAAAAACAACAATCCCTTCAGTTCCCACTTAGTATATACGATGAGATGCACACAACTCGTCAAATGAGAGTGCTGTACATAGAGGTCATGAGGCAAGATAAATGCACGATAGTCATACTCAAGGCCGTTGAAGTGTCCATTTTTTCTTATATTTAATGGTTTTTCACGGTTTTGTGACGATACAAAAGTAAATAGCATAAAATCACGAAACATAATAGAAATTTTATTCTGTGTATTTTAATAACAATTTTGAACAGTTTAACATAAAGCATAAGGCAACGTCAATTTAAAAATAAATTAGCCACAATGAAATGCAATAGCTAAATACCCCGTTTTAATGAAACTTAAAAAAAATCCACGAAGAAATATCTTTAGATTTAGACGATTCGTTCACCGTCATTCAGTACTTAATTTTTATCATTTTTATACTTAATTGTATTATAAAATTAAAAATATAACCATGCAGTCTCTTGAGTGAAGTGCATTGAAACTTCTTCACACATTGCTTGTGTTTTAAATTTCATTTATAAATGCAGATAATCACAGAAATATTGGAATTTGTGACGTAAAATACAAAAAAAAATAATAATAAGATGTCAAAACAAGCCAAATTAGTTTTAAAACATAATATGTTCATCTTTATAACACTTTCTCGCGCCATCGTAGGATGAAATTACACACAATTTTTAATTATGCTAAATATGCACAAAATAATTATTAAAAACACATTAAAGGACACACTTAAGGGACATGGGAAGGTACAATGTCGAGCGGACAACTGGAATACTCAATCGTTAGAGACATGTAAAATTCGCGTTATTTTCTGACAACAGACTAGACTCCAAGTGACTATAGACTCGTTCACCGTCTCCCGCTGGCCGATATTGTCGTGACTTGCCGCGGAGAATGCTTACACGGTAGAGAGGCCAATCTTTGTTAAGACGTAACACACGTAAATGACAACACATAAATGTTCGCAGCTAATTGAATCGCAGATTATGCTCTGTTATGTACAGGAAATTGAAGTTTAGTCTGCTACCAAATGATAACGCGAATTTTACATGTCTCTATCAATCGTCAATAAAATCTGGACTACTTATCAACATTCGATACCGCATAATGCGGTAGTATACTTTACTTTTGAGTAAAAAATTAAAAACGGTTTTTAGATAAATAAGGCCTTGAAACCACAAAATATACAAAAATGGAAAACTGTAGCTTTTATAATTTTTAATATGATAGTATCTAGGTCACCATAAGAAAATAATTTCAAACATACTAGCGTTTCGATTTGAAAATAATTTTACTGTCCGAAAATATCTGCGCGAGAGATTTACGGAAGTTAAGCATTGTAATCTACCTGGGTTTTGTAAGTTTATAACTTGATATTATGGTAATGTGTGGGTAAATCTATATTTAAATATACCGTGCTACTAAAGTAATACTTGGTACTTTAACAGTTAATTTATTCACGGAGTTACATTTTCATGCTCCGATTCATTATAACAAGAAAATTTAGGAATTTAGGGCAGAAAAAAAATTTCAATTTATAAACACCCAATAGTTGAGAAATTGTTTTTTATGGAGCGTATTTTATGCGTTTTGCTTTATTTTATTACTTGGTTGTACTTAGCAATACTTTCATCCACAGATCAAAAACTAATTTTAATATTTCTTCACACTTTATTTATACCTACTAAATTGTCATTATTATGAATACGTAATCCTGGTATAAACTTATACACAATTTCATAATAAGAGTTATATTATAATAGTGAGACCAATCACGATAATCCATCAAATTTTAATAACTGATATCATTACTATGACAAAACCCATCTGTACGTTCCATGAAGTGTCTCATTTCCGTCATGGTTTCAAATTAATTCGGGAATCTATGGTAAACACTATTCCTTACACTTCAATTATTTTGGAACACACTCCCAACCCCGCTCGTGATATGTAGACTAGGCATTAAAACATATTTCACGCCATTCACTCATAAGGACTCGACTACACTCTGGGGTGAAGCGAGCCTCTAAATATAATTTTTCTTTGTCCAGAAGTTTGGGCTGATACGCTGACATGTCCGGAACTAAGCATTTCCCTTTCAGACATAAAGGTAAGATAAGAATTCCATTGTTATTGTATTCCTTACTTAGTATCTCTCAGAATATTTTCGTCTGAAGTAATACTTTTTTAAACAGAAACACTTTAAGGAGTTATTTCTTCCTCCGTGTCTGAAAGATTGGGAGGCAGAGAATCATCGCCGATTAGGGAAAAAAATGTGCGTTTAGAATTAAACTGTAAAATTTTACTAACATAACTTACTTCCAGCTTCAGAACTTAGAAAGTGCTGCATGGGAATTGTGCGAAGGATATATGTTGGACTTTCTCACTCCCTTGTCTCTTTTATATTTCTATCGTAATGGACGTCCATTCAAATTTAAATTTTAAGAATGAATTTATGTGCAGATTTATGTGCGCTGGTGCTGGGGCCTTTTTTTTTTTTTTTTTTTTTTTTTTTTTTTTTTTTTTTTTTTTTTTTTTTTTTTTTTTTTTTTTTTTTTTTTTTTTTTTTTTTTTTTTTTTTTTTTTTTTTTTTTTTTTTTTTTTTTTTTTTTTTTTTTTTTTTTTTTTTTTTTTTTTTTTTTTTTTTTTTTTTTACCAGTTTCCTCCCGAAGGCTGGGGAATATATCTCGCCTGTGGTGTACAGACTGCAACAGTTTGGCGCGCAACTGTCGGCAGTAAAGTTTCGTCCTTGAAAGGCTCCCCAGACAGTTACATTAACAAACCCGCATTGTGGGAGGCTGTTGAGAGTGTGTGTGTGTTGAGGAGGTAGAATGGGGCAGGCAGGGTAGATATCTCCCTGCTGACGGCTTGAAAGGGGCCGACTTATCGCTACCCCAGTCCTGCACCTGAACAATGGCGGCCTCCCTTGCATCCGCGACAGTGTTGCCAGCTGACAGCGAAGCGCCGCCAACTGCGAGGAACTAATTATCCCTAGTGCATTCGCACTGGCGAAGAGGGACGAACTGCGATATTACAAGTACAAACAAAGTTTCAGTACTCTGGAGCGTCACTTTTTATATTCGATTAATTCAATATTGTCTACTACAATCAGATTATTTGTTGTTCAGAAGACTGCAGTAAGAAGAGAATAGGGCATATATATGAGCTTTGACGGAATTCTGAGGTTAACGTAAGTAAAAGCATTATCTTTTGGTCTTCCCATGATCTGAGCAACTAACAATAATTCATATTAATATTTGATAACAATCGTCTTCATCAAACTGTTTTGGTTATTTGGATGGATTTATGAACATATATCTGAAACAAATATACAAGCAAAACTGTAACTAACTGAAATAGAAAATTATCTTTCTAATGTCCCAGTACGTACTAATAGAGTAGGCCTACAATGTCTAGACGAAAGAAATGCAGAGACCAAGACATAAGGAGGAAGAGCGAAGCAAGTAAAAAAAATAAATTCTTAATTTTTTATTCTCATGGAAAATTCAACTCAAATTTTTTACACACCAGTTTGAAAAAAAAATATATTTTTTGTTAATTATTTATAACAACGTTTGTGTTCGTAAATAACTACGGGATATGCGGCGAAAAAATGACGTCATGTTCAGGATAAGACACAAAAACTGTAGCCTCCGAGATACACTAATCATAAATTAATTTTACATGTATACAAAAAGGTTACAAACTAAATAAGTGTTTTGGACATACGCCATTGCAGCAAAGGATAATACAAAACAGAAAGAAAAAAACCCGTATTTTAAAAAATTGTTAGTAAAAAATAATGTGTGTGCTTTAAGGTAAGGAGCTTATTTCTTGGCTACCAAGCACAAAATTAAATGTTAGAAAATTGGGTGAAATACTTCCTTCTCAAAAATAAAGATAGCAATTACTAAAAATTGTATAGCCTATGTGCCGCTGAATTTTCGTGTTCGCGGTGAAATACAACGCGTTAAATTACATTTCATTAATTCAAGTACAAGAACAAGGCTAAACGTTGCGTGATCATCAATAAACAGTATGTAAGTTTCAATGAAATAACGTCATGTTCTGATGATTTCTACGATTATTGTGGAAACTGCCGCCCCTGCATTCTAACGCTTCTCCATTTGCAAGATGTTATGATATGTCATCCTAAGTCATCAATTATCCTCCAGGTTTGGGGTTGACGACGAGCTGCCAAACAATACCGAAGTCTGAATCATGACTGAAACTATACAAGATCTTGGTAACGAAGCACGGTCTGTTGGGCCTAGTCAATATTATTAACAATGCAGTTTAGGTATGCTCAATACCAATTTACTACTTACTTTGCTATGTATTATGACTGTAAAATTTATTTAATTTATATGGCTATGTACGATATTTTGCGTTGTTACTCAGAATAGATACGAATCAAGTAGTGACTTGTTTTTGAAATCCTGGCATTTGCAAATATTATGGATACGTAGAAGAAAATAACATCTCATTGTTAAAAAAACTCTTTCCATGCTTAAATGCATGACAAAGTTAAGAATATCGGTTTTTTAAATAATTTTACGAGTAAATGTGGCTAGAGATTTATGTAAAGTAACGGTTTTCCGTCGCAATTTGTCTAAGGCAATTATTTGAAAAATTATTTAAATCTCGTAGTTGCAGTTAATGAATAGATAAGTATGTGTTCCTAAACTGGTGGTTTCTTAATTCAGCATTATCATCAAAGCGGCAGAAAGTAAATATATACACTCTATATCTGAATTAGTGAATATTCACTGATTCACGCTAATGGATGGAGCAGTTTCAACAAATTGAATTAGTGAGAAACCAATGTGGAATCTGTATCTATTCACTGATTCCGAATAGGAGTGTATACATTCCAGAAGTTAATTAGTGAATGTCCACATATTGTCCAGTAATTTTTCACTGATTCAATAAGTGAAAACTGTTCTTTGAAAACAACTGGAAAAAATTGTAAATATTCACTTTTTCACTTGTGAGATGTTGGCTACCTTAAAGGAAATCAGTAAATATTAACTAATTAAATAGTGCTCATTTTTACTTATTCAAATTGTTGAAACTGCTCCATCCATCAGCGTAAATCTTTATAGTATGTTTCACGAGTGTTCTTGTTTCCTTTAGAATTTTCGCGGGTAAACAATAACGTCTGTTAGCAATTCATTTCCTGCTTGTTCCCAGCTACATCAGAACTGTTTCAAGCCAAGTACTACAAACTCTCAAGCTTCGAATTGTTTTCTTTGCGAGTACAAGTTAAGCCCTAGAGCTTGAATAAACAAACATCTTGCTGTTAGCTCTCTCTGCTGTGTGGAAGAGAGAGAATATGAGAGAGAGAGAGAGAAAACAAACAAGTTATGTTTATGAGTTATTATTGCGCTAAGATGCTTCGGGAAGTTCGTGTCTGGTTATCATCGTTTCGTATTCGTAATATTGGAAACTAAAAGCTACGTTGAATATTGTATAGGTCATTCGGGATAAAATCAGCACTAAAATTTTAACCTCTGAAAAAAATCACTAGACGTTACTACATATAATTCAACATTAACTCTAGTTGCCTTGCTGCTTGTATGGTTGGCAACGAAATTACGAAAAATAGTTCCATGTGTTTTCCTATTTAAATACAACAATACAGAAACAAAATCAACCGAAATCGACGTAATTGTATTTTATATAATTAATAAAACTTTTTTATTTAACTTTACCGATTCATACCGACAGCATAATTTTTCTTGCACGCGCAAACATTAAGTAACGTGTCGAGAGAGGTTAGACATTTTTAAAATTTTATTATCAGTTTCAGAATTTTTTTAAATACAAATAATTGTTATTCTTTAATTTTATGCGCATGTCATTGTAGCCTGTAATGTCTTTATCCACAGTGATTTTTTTGAGTTTGGTTTATAAGTTGGATTTAGTGTAGTCGTTAAAACGGAAACATGCGAAATATGACTTTAACAAGCCATTACGCGAAAACTATGAGAGATAAAAAAAATTTCATAAGAGCCAAATTTAGTCACATTTTGTGTCTAAAATAAGAAACAAATATCTGGTACAAATAAAAAATTATAAATGGTGATGAAAATTGCGGTAGACCGCGCCCTTAACAACGAGGTTCCGACTTTGTCTGACGTGTATTTTATTTTCGTACGTTGGCACAATGAGCACACGTGGAATATTTTTTGTAGAAAAACCCTGTTTACGAACATATGCAACGCATTTGAAGCGTGGGGTAGGCGTTGCCCTTAAGGCCATGTTCTTTAGTTTCTATTCTTGTGTGATAATTTTTTTTTTAAACTTAAACGTGAGCAGATATTAAATATCTGTCAGACGGGTTTGTTTAAAATAGTTTTTGCCGTGATAACCAACTTCTTCAAAGCAAGAAATTGTAAGGTTTCTAATAAAAAGTTAATTTTCGTTTATTACTTAATTAGCTAAAATCATAGTATTTACTGTCTTGAAAAAATCACCGAACATGGAGAAGACGATTTTAAACAAAATTGCCAGACATATTTTTGATATCGCACCCCCAATGCAATACCAACATACCTCAAAATATATCATTTTTATATAATGCGTTTTTTCTACATGCATTAATACTGTCAAATTGTTTCGGATGATGACAGTGTACTATCAACACAACACAAAATATGTAGGTATTGCACTGAAGCGTAACATATGTTGTTTATCCTCATGCTACATAATACTTGAAGTGATAGTCTTGCACTAATAATTACTATTACTTGACCAAAATGATTAAAACAAAATATATTATTTTAATTTTTGGAGTACTTTCATTGGTTATGTTAATACTGTATTAGGTAGAGAAAACTGTTATGTATTTCACCTTAAACGTAACTAAAAAATGTACATTTTTGAGTTATTTTGATTTTGTATTGCGGATGCGATATGTGTTCTGGTTCAGGAGTAAAAACTTTATATCGCTAAAAAAAAAAAAATGTATAAACTAGAGAGTATGGCCTTAAGAGCCAATGAGAGCGAAGTTAGAGGAAAGGACGACACAACATCCATGCCAAAGCCTAGATTCGAACCCATGACCTCTTGCATCGTAGCCCAGTAACTAACCGACTACACTTTTTTTTTTTAATGTTAGGCTCCTTCGCGAGGTCTCAACATCGTCAACGAGCCAAACACCACACTTTAAGCTTTATTACTAGACAATAACGAGTTGTGACAGTTTTATTGACTCTGAAAATTGAAATTATTCGAACCAACAAACACAATTCATCCATCCAGCCAGACCTGGAGATCGTACCCAGAACCCCTCGCACCAAAGTCGGCCGCTCAACCAACTGAGCTACGGGGGGTAGGCTCTCTGTGGAGGCCGACTGTTAGTAAATTGTGAAATAGGCTAGCTTTGTCTACTTTCGAAAATTTGCTCGCAAATTCAACTCTCCGCCGGTTGTCTAAATTTTTTGTAACGCTTAGTAGGTATATTATGTTTCGCGCGAGCGAAATTAAAAATGTATAATAATAATGTTATTTTTAAGAAAATTTTATGTTACATTTAAATTAATTTGTTTACTTTGCATGCAAGTACTTTGTTATATTCTCAATTTTTTGTTGCAACGCGTGTGAAAACACTTGAGTGGATTGTTTCATTTCGCAGTTTAAGGGTGTTCAAGTGCGAAAAAATCATAATTTTATATTTATATCAAATAGTGTTAGTTTTGTAGACGATACTTGTGAGTGCAGTCTCCTCTTACGGAACAATTTTAACTCGCACTGTTGTCTCATAACGGTGTTTCAAAGTCATAATTGGCATGTTCTGCTGTCATGTAAATAGTGAAAACCAGTTGACTTACGTAAGAGAAATAATTCACAGTGAATTAACATGCCACGGGCTAAGTAATAAAGCAATTTTAAAAAAAAATCCCGTGAACTATTATTGTATTTTTAAAAATTCTTGAATTTTCAACTTTTTTCTTGTACTTTTCGATTTTTTAAAACATTCAAAATGTTACGCTATGGTCTTTTAAATTCTTTATTGCATAGCTCATTGGATATAATATCCCCATGAATTATTTTATTCAAGTAGGTCAGTTGGTTTTCACTATTTGCATGGCAACAGAACAAGCAATTTTTTACTTTGGCGCACCGTTATGAGAAAACTATGAGAGCAAAAATTGATTCGTAACAGTAAAATGCACTTACAAGTTTCGTCTATAAAACTAACACTATTTCATATAAATAAAACTTATGATTTCATCGCAACAAAACACCCTTACAGCTCAGTTTCAGTCGCAATATTGAACGTTATTATTTTTCGGTTTTTTTTTATTCCGAGAAGAAAAATGTTAAATCAAGTTCTATTCACCTTGAGCTACAGTTCAGGTACGGTAATTAGTAATGTATAGTCAGGTCGCAATTTGTCGGGCAAATTATGAATATAAAATATTTGCCACACATACACTACGGCTAATTCGCAAGGTCTGTACTGTAACGAAGTGTAAATAGAATTTCAGATATAATCGTATACTTAACGTTTTTCTTCATAGAATTCCAAAAAAGCGAAAAATAATAAAACTCAATAGCGACTGAAAGAGAGCCTTAATTTAAATTGCTTTGTCGAATGCGAACGTCCTTTGACCCGGTGACACAGTTTGTGACGTAGGCACGTGTAAACTGGTGATGTTGTTTTGTTTCGCGTGCTGTTGTGTGAGATGCTGCAAGATGGATGCTCACGACACTGGCTTGTGTCTTAGGCCCATTTACCCGCAGGGGACATCCGTTGGAACGAGAGAGATCTATCACTCCTCTTACACGAATATCCATCTCTCTCTCGCTCTCTATCTATCTGTCTCCTCCGCGCCATTTTTTTTTATCTTGAAGTTCGCTAGAAGGAACATCCCCTAGTGCCGACCACTTTCAGCTGAAATATTCATTCTGCTGCTTTTCTGTTACTCCCTGAACTTTCTGTTACATTTTAACCGTGAACCTCTCTTGCGTCGTTAAAATTTGCCTCTGCATTATAAAACTACTTTACGACATTACAGGCACACTTTACTCACTCTGTTTACTACAAAAGTACACATTGACTAGAATATTTTAAAAATTGTTTTATTTTGTCTGTATTATCGTTACTTTGAACACAGCGAATATTTCTTTACGTTTATCGACTCCAAGAACTTCGATAATAGAAAAATAAATAACTGTGGCTTGAAAAATGCTACCTTTACAAAACAGAGACCAAATATCTAGCTATTTATGCGATCACAAAAAAACTTACACTGAAAACTAAAATTATAGCTCTTAACAATACACAAATAAAAATTATACATACGTTGTTTCAAAATATAAGGTACAGAAATATTGACGTTTCTTAAAATTGCAGAGGAATACTTTCCAATAGTTAACATAGTACCATATGTAAATGTATGCTTTCTCTCCTGTTCGCTACCTACCTGTTTCTTTATTTTATTAAATTATATATATATATATATATATATGTACAGACACGCACACACACACACACCTACACACACACACACACACATATATATATATATATATATATATATATATATATATATATATATATATGCCTATATGTCTCGTTTTCCAATGTAGGTAAATTGTGCACAACGCTTCAATAGTGCCCGTGTCTTTTGAATTCTGCCATTAAATACATTAATTCCGTTTAAATTACGGTATCTTGAACTTAACCGAGTTATGAGTTTTATCAAAAGCAATGAAATCGACCATACTGTACCTGTACGATATAATTAATATCTGATTTAATTTGTTCATTAAACTGTGAAACTTTGAATAACTCTAGAACATTTATAAATGATTAAGTTTTCAAATAAATGTTTGGCGCATTTATAGTAAAAATGCTTAACATCAAGTTGCATTGCATATGTCTACGTTGTACACAATATAAAACATATAATTTTATCGTTTACGTTTTATTACTTGTGCTATTCTTTAACTGTTACATATGGGTTCTAAAAGTAAATTTTTATACACTCCATTATTCATGAAGTTTTAAGGTGTGATTAAAATTAATATGACCATGAATTCCTGCCTTGGGCGTCTTGTTCCATTTAATAAATATTCGTAAAGTTAGCAGTCAAATATTTGACGAGTTTGAAATGTAAATAAATATAAATACGTTATTATTGACGGCTTAAGAGTATGGGAAGAATAGTACAGAGAAATCCAAAAACATCGATCCTGTCAACAAGATTTACCAAATTCACGGGATATCGGTTGGATCTGTGGTAACAGCGCTTGCCTTGCCGGAGAAAAATTAGCCTCCGGTTTTAGAAAACGTAGCGTTTTTTTGCCGTTGTGGTAAGCGAGTTTTCTCGGAGTTATCCTTTCCCTCCCTGCCATTCGAGTTCCTTTGCGTCTTCATCGTAGGGCTGCCTTTTATGTTTTCCTTCATGGATTAGCAAAAGATTATGACGTCCAGACAGAAGTTTGCTTGTCTGGGTGAAGACACCTTGCACTTGAATATCATCCCCATAAGATATATATCTACCAACTTCTTGAGAAAATTTTTGTAATTGAGAGATTTATTTTCGATATATTGTGACGTATTTCTGAGTTATCTTGATTGCAGTGCTTGGTGTTTTGCCGAATAAACGAATACTTGCAATTAACGGTTAAGTCAGAAATTCACTAAAATCCTTGTCATTTAGTTTAATAACAATATACATTTTATCTAACCCTATCTAAAAATGTTATCATAACGAAGAAAATTAAGTATCTTTGCCGGGTATTTTGTATGGTTAAAATTATTGAACTACAGTATGGTACGAATGAAATATTGTTTATCGTTCTATTTTGGCAGCCTCTGTATTATTGTGGAAATTGGATCTAAAATGGAACTGAGATTAATAATTTAAAAATTGCCGGGAATCCATTTTGAAGGATATAAAATTATTTGTAAGTATCAAGAGGGCGTGGTACATAATTCACCGCTAAAAGCATTAATCTATAACTGTAGGTTTCTTGAAGCCAATTTGCAAAAATTAAACAATAGCAGGGCTAGACAATAGTTTTAGCCAGCGTTTTAAACAAAATTGTTCCCGGTGTTACGAACTTCTGAGACACAATCTCTGACGCCGGAACCTCATGCATTTAACTGCGGCGCAAGAGATCACGCGTAACGAATTAGTAATTATGGATAAATATTTGCTCATAAAGTGGGCAAATACAATTATCTAGGATTGTCATTGAGTTTTTTTATCCATATTGGCTTCGAAAAAAGCGCACAAAAAATTGATGTTTTCAGTTTACATTTATCTACCACGCGCTCTTAAACAAGTTACCATTAAAGTTACTTTGTATTAATTTCCAAAAATATTTAATTAATTGTAATGAATTTTATAAGTGTGCTTTTACTTTGCGTTATATGTACTCTAATGATAATCACAAACAGCTGTTTTCTTGTTGAATTTCCGGAAACATAAGAGCCAATGAGGAAAAACATTCCTTACGATGTTCCTTTAAGGGGTTGGTGCACGGCGAAGTCATTCCCATATTAAGTTACATTTGTTGGAAAATTGAAAAAATTACACGATCTCTCTCATCTTCCAACAAATGTCACATAATATGGTAGTTATTATATTATCATACAATGAAAGATAGTGAAGTAGACTAACGTTTAGAACATGGAATTCCATAATTGTAATATTTCTTCAAGGATTATTGTAATGATATGATACTGTAAATTAAATGAAGGAATGCATCATCCCCTTGAAACTGTCGACATATGACACACACATTAAAGTTATAATGATAACATACAATGCTGTAAGAATGAGGTGCAAGGTTTGTCACATCATCATTTGAATGTGTCAATAACCAAGGAAAATTAGCATTCCAAACTAATAGAGAATTTTGTATGTCTAAAAATTTTCATTGCAAACTGCAATTGAATTGTGTATCGCAGAAAGAGACCCTCCCACATTTGATAAAATAGAACATTATAAATTGTTAATAACTAGAGCCACGATTTTATGGCGAAAATATTTTTGCAACATTTGGCTTCCATGCCTTATGTTCACATCCGCAACTCTTTTTATGGTCAGTGATTGGACGTTTTAACTGTCTCACGTCTTGAGATTCTACTGACAAATCACAGACGTATTGCGTCACAATAGCCTCATTGTTATTGGTGCAGTCAAATGTGGGACGTGTCTGAACAAAGACACGCTGCCAATAGCCGTGGAGCAGAGCTGCCGAGGTGCACGCGAGACACTGCAACAAAATGTTGCAAAAACCTTTGCGCGACAAACTCGTGGCTCTATTAATAACACATTTTCAATTTTGTTTCTCGATGCATTCTTATTTTCAAATACCCTCTACCTCTGTTTCACTTTGTTTAACTACTGAATGTTTCAATTTATAATAATTTAAGAGTTTTTTCCCGCACTTTACTTTTGTTGCATGGATGCCTTCTCCATGACACCATTTTATCACTTTTCTTAAATAACATGTTCGAAGTTCGTACACGATACACTGTATATACATGTATAATAGCACGCCTAGTGTTTCCTATTACGCGCTTTAGTTAGTGAAAAGTTAACCTACTTGCTACGACATCTCATGCATAATTTATTTTGCATACAGGGTGGGTGTTTTCCTAATTAGTTCAGACCCTGTAATACACTACACCCTTTCTCTCCAGTGAAACGTGTGGTGCCTACTTACAAGGCGTTATACTCTATGGAATACAAAACAACTTCTCTCTGTGGGTTTAAGCACCAAGTACATAAGGTAAACTTAGGATAGTAAGAAAAGGAATTTGTTTTTCTAAATGTATCTCTCAATATTGAAATAAAACACTTTAAAAGCAGTTATATTGCGGTGTGTAGAACTGCATAATGTTTCCATAAATTGGTACAAATCCAATATAAATAATTAATAGACATGATTTTCAATCAGCAACTTCGAATTTTCATTTAGTAATGTAACTTGGCGTTTCTTGTAATTGTTATTTTCCATTGTAATAACTTTACAATTCAATATTTTCTTATTTAAGGGCATTAACAGCGTAAATACACCAACCAGTACGTAAACAAATTGATGTGAAATCAATTTTATCAGGTAATTTCCTCATAATGTTTCTATATTTTCGTTTTGTTGTTTACATTGCGTTTGAAATTAAAGGTTTCTGTACACCATTCGTATAATTTGATTTAAAGACAGATAACATTATCGAAGTGTTATTATATCAAATTATGTGTTGGCTAAATTGTTGTAAGATAAGTAAGCATGCATATTTTAAGTTGCTATATGGCCTGTTCCTAACACAACATGTAACTTATATACACTTAATGAGGTAATAAGTGAAGCAAACAGAAAAATTAGATCTCAATTGAACATATCGTGATACACATACATAACATTCCTGGGTATGAAGATGGCAATGGTATGTGTAATGTATAGATAGTATACAGGAGTTATTCCTCTAATTCGAGAACATATTTATGCCATACTAGCCCCTTTAAAATGGCCGAAAAATGTTTTTTTTAGGTTGCCGTATGGGGAAAAATAACAATCGGTTTCCAAAAACACAACAATAGAAATGAGCGCTATACTTTGAACTCTGCTGCCCATAAATAAAATAAAATGTTTACCGATTAAAGTTCCATAGGAAAAAGGATAGTAGTAAAGCACTGCACGGTAGCTGAGTGGCTTGCACGGAGAGGCGATAATGTATTACATACGCCGGTCATCAGCACCCTTACAACTCTTTCGTTGTTTCTGCCTCACACACCCAAACGCAGTCTGTCTAGGGAAGGTCCTTAAGTTTACGTTAGGCATTGAAAATTGTTGTTGGAACATTTTTCTCACAAAATCAGTGGTCCTACATACACGAATAATTTTTGCTCACTAATAAACCGTACTTATTTCTGCTGATTTAGGGTGCGACGAATTGTTTTCTTTGAAAGTGGAGTACAGTGACTCTGCGAAAATTCTTCGTATATTATCTGGTAGTTTTGACACTGGAGTCTCTTTCTGTGAATTACAAAGAATATTCTGGCTCGTAGTTTAAGTTGCTTCATCACGAGCACTTTGTTGGCCAGGCTTACATTTCACGTTTTTGCTCGTTAGTGTATCGTGGTTCATTTTGCCAACTTTTACTTGCGTCATCCATTGCTCCGGTAACTTCCAACCCACTAGCGAGTTCATTTTAACCCTGCTCTTTTTATCTAACATTTTTCCCTTCCTTTTCCAACTTTCTCTTGTGTTGTAGGTTTTTTTCTGAAGCGGAAATGTCTTTCACCCCTTTTACACACAGGATGTTGAGGCACCTAATGCCCTCCATCTAACATTTCTCCTCTTGTTTCTTCCATAAGGCGTTGCACGTGAAAGAATTACGACACAATTTTTAGTAAACTGTCTTAAAAATAATAGTTTATTAAATAAATTGATCTGTTCTAGTGTCATGCGTGTGCCCTTATTAAATTTTCTAAAACGTTTCACTGAACATCAGTGAATAAAACACTTCTAAGTTGTCATACCTGACCACGTAACTAAACAAAAAAACTGAAATAAACTTACAAGAAAATTTTAATAAAATCATATTTTTTTTATGTTGATTCGTCTTACATAAAATGTGAAACTACTGCAAGGTGTACATTACCATGCACATACACGGCAATAAAATTTCACCAATACGTATGGTATTGTTGTCGTACAACATTTTTTTTCTTATATCGTGAACAAAAGTTTACTGTGAAACTTAAGACTGAACGATACGCGATGATAAGAACACTAACTATATTGTAAAAGATTCTTTATAAATTTGCAGCGTCGATGAATAGGAGTATAAGTAAAATATTTGTGATAAAATTACTACCCCTACTTCGGAGGGTACGTAATCTGTATATTTTAAGGGGTATGAAAAAAAAGTCGTCGAGCAAGTGACTGGAATACTCAGTCCTTGGCAAAATCTCAACCACTCATCATAATTTGATGAGACGTTTTTGCTGAGTAGATATTCTGTTTGTTGACGTCTGTTTATACTGCCCTAGGCGGTAGTATGCCTTGCTATCGAGCAAAAAATTAAAAACTGTTTTTAGAAAAATAAATGCTTGAAGCCACAAATTCTATAAATATGGATAAAAAACTTAAATTTTTAGACTTTTTAATAAGATAATATCCAAGTCTCTATATTAACCAAATTTCAGAAATGCTCGCGTTTTGATTTGAAGATTTTATTTTGACCCAAAACTTCTCGCGCAGAACTTTATGGATGTTAAAATTATTTTTAAGTCAAAACGCGAGTATTTTTGAGATTCGGTTATCATAGAGACCTAGATATGGTGATGTTATAAACAATAAAAATTTAAGTTTTTCCATTTTTACAGATTTTGTGACTTCAAGCACTCATTTTTATGTAAACAACCTTTTTAATATTTACTCGAAATTTATGCATACTACCGCCTATGTCTGCATTAAAAGACGTCCGCAAATAAAATATCTATTCAGCAAAAACGTTTCATCGAATTATGACAAGTAGTTAAGATTTTATCGATTATACAGTATTCCATTCGTTCGTTCGATGTCTTGCCTTTCCATGCCTCTGAAGGAAACAGTTAAATTTTTACAGTTACAGACTTGTCTAGCAACAACGCTGAAATTTTTTCCTCTTTGCAGCCTGGGAGTATGGTTACAGCCAGTTCGGGATAAAGTAAGAACTATAGAAATCCCTGCTTAATTTATATTTTCAACAGATTCGTATCTTTCCGCGCGTAACGGCTAACGAAAGGAAATTCTAACCTCTCTTGACACGGTACTTGATGTTTGCGCGTGTAAGATAAATTGTGCGGCCTTAAGGATCCTATACAGTTTGATAAAAATAAGTATAAAATACAAATAAGTGTCAATATCAATTGATTTTATTTTTGTATTGTTGTATTTAAGCAGAAAAATACACGGAACTATGTTCAGCAGTTCGCTGCCAACCATACAAGTCCTATGATAGTTGTCGTTGATCTTGAATTATTTTAAGTAACGGCTAGTAATTTTTTTCAACGATAAATCTTTAGTGCTTACTTTATCCCGAACGACCTATAGTATACATTACAGTGTATAAGTGTTAAACTTATCGCATGCTGCTGTTAGGAAGATTTTTGCACAAACACAAACGTTTTTGAACTTAAACTTCATCAGAAACCTCCAGTGAGTGAGTGAGTGAGAGATTTTAGTGGCTTTCAAATGAGAAAATGCATAACAAAAATTGAAATATAATTTTGTTTTTCGTTAACGTCTTGCGTTTTACCAGGAGTTAACTAAACTTAAAAGTTGAAAATTCACCGTTTTATTTTTAAGTGTGAATAGACTCAGAAATCTTTACATATTAGCGCTGCCCGGTTTTACAGTCACAAACTACAAATATTTTGGTCGAATTTAAATAAACTTTTTCACCTCTGACCTTGTGAAAAAAAGAGTGAAAATTTACTTTAGAGATATCAGAACCTAGAAAACATCTTCATTTTCAATTTAGCGCATTAAAACATTTTAAAATTGAATCTAATGTGTAGAAACTTTAGATACCAATTCCAAATTATCTCGTACAAATATGTTTGTTTTCCAGCCTAACAATGCTCAGATAAAATACTTCACGCGATTTTGTGAAGCTAGAAATATATATCGTGTGCTAATCAACATCAGCAAAATTCAACCCTTAAATTCTAGTAATTTAATTCCATAAACTTTTCACGTGGCTGAGCACGTAACCTTTGTTACAATCACTTCGTGGTTTCCAACCTCATTCTAATAAATTAATCCTCAGAGCAGTTTGTCAAAATAGCGATCGCTATTGTCAATGTATGTATGCATGGCAACGACGTACGGTATTTAGCCACAGTTCAACAGACGATCTTCACACTTGTAAACTATGCAGTCCGTCGTGGAAACTATATAATATGACGTAACGGTTGCTATTTCTCCTACCCCATGCAGAATGCTAAGAGACACTGGAAAATCGCGAAAATGTATTTAAAATAGTCTCCAATAAACTGTATTATATGAACCGTGATACATGTGAAGAGTTTTGGGACAAATCACACACGCTGTGTGTCCAAGCTGTGCTGTTCTAACTGGGCCTGTTGTAGAGAGAAAAAAATGCTACAAATAAACGATAGCCAATGTTGATGGAGCCTAGTAAACAGTCAACTATTCCTACGATTTTCCAGTGTCTCTAAGAATGCTCCGTATCAAGTACTGCAAACTTTGTGTAATGTTAATCTTATGTTTACAGGCAGCCTGTATCCTACGACTTCGTTCTTTCTCAACTGGGGTCGCGGTGGCCAAGGGTTTCCGGGTCCCTGGTTCGATTCCCGGCCGGGGTGATGATATTTAAAGTCATATCCTCGGGTTCAGGACGGGTGTTCGTGTTCGTCTGGACTGAATGCTACATGTCACCATACACTTGCAAACTACACGATACAAGTTACTGGGGATTACTTGAATTTGCCAACTTAAAGGGGGGAAATAATTAAACAATAAAAAAGGTAAGACCTCTAGCCTCCCACCAAGGCGACCTGGGTTCGATTCCCGGCGGGGTCGGTCCCCGGATTTTCGCATGTGGGAATCGTGCGGGACGATGCCGCTGGTCGGCGGGTTTTCTCGGGGATCTCCCGTTTCCCTCGCCCCTTCATTCCGGCGCTGCTCCATACTCACATCATTTCACCCCCCCCCTCCCTCAGAGCTAAATATCACGATGTTGAGCGCGACCAAAATCTTTCTTCTCTCTCTTTCTCAACTGCACTGCTCTGCTAACGTCTTAAGTCTTACTACTGAAAAATATTCAGAAACGTAAATGTTTGTTTTTGTTTCAACTAAGAGAAAGTTAAAGGTATATATCTATATCTTATATGTGTGTGTGTGTGTGAAATAATGTTCAAAAACAAACGTGTAATATGCACACCACGCAAATCCTGAGCGAAATTGGTAACGAAAATGTTCAACATTTTACGTGCACAATGTGGGAACCCTGTACGGAGATAGTCCCCTCTTGCGCTCCACCCCCAAGTATTATTTTATGTACGCTAACGTCAAGTATATGTAGAATCACGTTTGGTTGAACTGCTCGATATTTTAACATGCGTCTATAACATGCAAGTCAGAACAATAACCCGTTCAGGATTAAGTGAGCATCGCATAAAGTTTCCTTTCGGCCGTTTTGCAGTTATATTTACTATTTTTAATATGAAAACTCCCACGAAACTAAAAATTAGTGTAAAGGTTTCAACACTCTCAAAAGTTAACATATATTGGCCCTATTAAACATATATTTAGTTAATTACTAATTCTACTAAGTGCTTAGTTTATAGTGAACAGCCTATAGTAAGATAAATAAGATAATAAGGATCACTGTAGTAGTCCCCTCCTGCTCCCCACTGATATCTTGCTTATCTTATTACCATTGATGTCACTTGCATATTATGGATGTATGTTAAAACCCCGAGCATTGCAAACACGATTAGACGTTTACTTCACGTAACATACATAAAAAAAAAATACCTGGACGTGGAGCGGAAGAAAGGACTGCCTCCGTGCAGTGTTGTCACATTGTGAACGTAAAATGTCGTACAAAATTTGCTACTATTAGTCTCCAATTTAGCCCAGGATTGGCGTGGTGAGCTTATCTTGTGTTTTTGGTTTCTGGATAGCCTGTATGTGTGTATGTGTATGTGTATATATATATATATATATATATATATATATATATATATATATATATATATATCGGGGTGTTCAGAAACAAACACCCAATATGCATACCACGCGAATCCTGGGCTAAATTAGATATGAAAATGTTAGTGGCAAAATTATGTAGGCCGGCATTTTATGTGCGCAATGTGGCAACCCTACAATGAGACAGACAGAAAATGTCCTTCAAATATTTGCTTATATATTCATACCTTATTTTCTGGCCAAACAAAGGGAGAATTATTTACAATATCTAAATAAATCATGCCCAACGTCTTTTACGTAAACTTCAGCAAACTTCATAATTTAATGGGATACTATTAAAAACTTATTTTATGGGACGATATTTGCATAGATACACTACTTGAAACTAATGTAATATGTTGGTAAACATACTTACATAATAAAGTAACAGTAAATAAATACTTTTGGTCGCTGATAAAAAACTAAATATTTTATAAAATATAGTTGATATGTAGGAGATAAAACAAAATGTAGAACGTACAAGAGAAAGAGAATGTGTATTAAATTGAATGTTTGGTATCTTTTTTTCATCTCGCTTTAATAATACGTCTAGGAACTTGCTGTGACATTTTAGTTTTAGATTATTTTATGATGCTTAGTTCTTTTGTTCTTTTGTGAATTTTCAACGGCTTAGCAGCACTGACTTTCAAAAGCATTTGTCAAAACAATGGTTTAGTTTCCTACACATTTCAACAGCAAAATTTCTTCCCATTTAAACAGTCTTGTTAACACTAACGAGTTCACACAGCGAGTGCAAATTAAAAGTAATTTCCTCGTTTATGACTTGTATTTTCGGGTCCGAGTTTCTCACAAAAGAATTATTTTTAACAATGCAAAGTTGTTCAGAGACAAATGAATAAAAAAATCCCTGTGATGTTTTGTTTTATTAGGCGAGAATGATATGGCCGTTTCATGTATTCTGTTGCACGAGTACTTTTTGCACGTTCACTATATTGAGCTCGCCAATTTTAAAAACTACATTTATTGTGTACTTTATAAAACTATGCTGTTAAAAAAATTAATTTCGTATGAGATGATAACCGGAGCGTCAGGTTATTGCACCCCGGATGCACATTTTGTGAATGGGAGCCCGTTGGTAATCTATGTACCCCGAAGGATGACATTAATTGGGGCCCTATGATGGAGAAAAGCCTGAATGAGAGGGGCAGGGGAAACGGGAGATCCCCGAGAAAACTCGCCAGCCAGCGACACCGTTTAGCACGATTACCAAATCCTTGATGGATAAGGTAACTGGGGGGAAAATGCAACATCTAAGGAATTTTAAAGCCATAATGTTTGGATTTATTGTGTCAAAAGTACATATTTCGTTGGACATTTGTATCTGTCAGTAATGAGTTACAAGAAGACCCAGTGATTTTCGGTGAAAAGAATTCTGCAACAATTGACTTCAATGCCTTATGTGAACATTTGTTTGTCTGCTTCATGGTCAGTGATTGGAAGTTTTTAATTCTCAGCGTCTCGCAAATCACGGACATGTGGTGTCGCGGTAACATTGTTCTGGTTGGTACAGTCAAATGGAGCAAGCCTCTGTCCTATTATATTCTACCAATAACCACGGACCAGAGTTGCAGGTGTGCACGTAAGGCATTGAAACTAGTTGTTGCAGAATTATTTTCACCAAAAATCGCTGGCTCTAGTTATAAGTGTTTATTAAAATCAATTCAGATAATAATCAACTAAACGTAAAAAAAAACTCTATGACTGGCATCTTCCCCGTGATACGTTATTGGTAGAGACATGCAAAATTCGCGTTATCATTTGCTAGCAGACTAAATTTCACTTTCCTATACATAACAGAGCATAATCTGCCAATCAATTGGCCACGAACTTTTATGTGTTGTAATTTACGTGTGTTACGTCTTTACAGAGATTGGTCTCTCTACTGTGTAAGCATTCTCCGCGGCAAGTCACAATATCGGCCAGCGGGAGACGTCGAACGAGGCTATAGTCAGTCGGAGTCTAGTCAGTTGTCACAAAATAACGCGAATTTTGCATGTCTCTACTTATTGGTGAAATAACAAAAGTACTGATTTTTCATAAATGAAAATTCAGAATAATTTATGGAATTTCATGAAAAGAAATTAATTCAACTGTTCTTATTGCGTTATCATTCGTGATATTTTGAATGTAGTTTAACGTTTATTTGTAGTTCCTTCAAACGTAATTAGTCAAGTTTTGAGTAGGGGATTAAATTATTCCGATGGAACCTGGAAACGATTTTGAAAATAAGCCCTGCTGACAAACCATTTCTGCACTTAGTTATTCACTTATCGTTTCCACGTAGTGCAATAATTTTTTTCTCAACATAAATACGTTTGCGTTAAGTTTATTTGTATGTACACAAAGTTTTAAACGTTTCGTATTAAGGATAGTTAGTTTCAATACAACTATATTTTTTTTAAGTAAAGTGTGGTGTCTAAAATATTAAAAATAATTTGGTATTTTGTTTGCAGAGATTGAAAAACACGTTTTGGTTTTGCATTTTCTTGTAATACATCCCCAAATGTACTCGAAATTCAGTCGAGCTCCTAAGTTTTTTAGTACACAGGTAAGCAGTCTACCTAAAAAAAAAATACTGATAAAACGATTGTTAAATGTTTACTGTCGCAAGTTTATGTAAGTCAAACATAATTTCTGTTGAAGTAAAATTATTTATAAATAACCCTTCCACTTTATAAAATAATTAGTATAACACGTGTATTGAGATGCTGTTTACTCACACGATTTTGATACGAGTAAAATACGTTAAATTGTCTTATTACTAAACATTTAAAAGAAAATATGACATTTTTAATTTGCTTAATAGACCTTAAGGTTCTACTCTAACACTCAAAAAGAATTCTTACAGGTACAAATAGCGTGCTCATAGATGGTTTATGAAGGGTAAGATCCCTTAATTTCGTTGTCCAAATGGCAACACAGAAGACACCCCTACTATGACATTAATATTTTATTTAAGAAAGAGTATTTTTCCATTTTATGAATACAAACAAGATTTTAAAAATTGAAGCATCGATTAGAATTGAACAAACTTAGATATCAGGAATGTATTGCATACAATTCCTAAATTTACAAAGTAAGACTTCAGAAATGTACACATGTAATTTCAAACAAATTTATGTCAATAGGTATTTCATTTCTAAAGATATTTTGATACAGTTTGTCAACATTCACAAATAACTATTATGAACGAGTTCTATTATTCCAGTTAAATAGAAATATGTTTAGCACACGGATATTTCAAGTAGACAGCCTACATTTATTATAACACAAAACTTACGCATCTAATCTGTTTGTCTAACCACCAGTGAGTTAATTTCTAAACTTTAAATAAAGCGCACTGCTGAGTGTGCCGCTTGAATAAAGTGGAGAGGAAAGATTATTCAATTCTGTATTCAAAATCCAAACACAAATCCGTCAAATGTAGTAGTTTAGTGTTGGTTTTGGTTAAGTATATGAAAAAGCTGTTCCGAGGAGAATTAATTAAGCAACTTCCTACAAAAATTAATTACAAAATAGTCTTCAGTTAGAAACTAACATTACTCATTTCGATAATCATAACTTAAAAATTTAAATCTACGTAACTCGTTTGTTTTTCTTTCACGCTGGTTAATCTAAGACATCTGTGGGCTTAAAATATTCCGAAGCTTATTTTACTGTAAGTGTAGATGGTGTTACAAAAATTATTCCGAAGAATAATAAATATTATTCATTCTTTCTGTGAAAAAGTATTATTGAATAGCCAGGTAGAGATTTGAAGAAAAAAATCGCACTTAACTGAAACTTCTACCCATACACAGAACAATTAGTATTTTACTCACGTGTATGTTTTGGTAAATCCTCAAAAACTAATAACTGACTAAGCAGTTTACAAAACATTGGCGCATGCGCAAGTAAAGTCAAATAATAACTAATTATTTCTCTCGTAATCTCACAGTAAGAAAACTGGTCTCATAACCAATCTAGACGTTACCAACATAACGGATAAATCTACTTTACTCAAAGTGGGTGAAAATTAACCTTGATAGTTAGATACGTGTACGTACATATACTATTATTTATTTAGACATATGATAAACAATGTATACAAAAGATAAAGTCAGCTCACTGAGACGCGTCCAGTTCTAATTGAAAACTTAAGTACAGACATAGAGCTACGGATTATTGGCGAGAAGAGATTTGTACTAACTAGAGACGGAAAAAATTCGCGGGTTCTCTGACCTGTAGGCCAGCCTCCATGAATCTCTGTGTATTCAAGCAGACAGCAGTTGTTCATTGCCTGCTCGCTGCTAGTTAAATGTGCCCGCAATCAGTTACATTGTTATTATTGGCTCATCGACTTCAAGGTGTTGTCAAATAAGTCAACGGCCAATTGTGAAAGTAGCACAAACTTACAGCTGCTGTAATTCTAGCTTGTGCCTGAAAAAAAAACGCGAATTTTTCAGGTCTCTAGTAATAACTTATTTCAGTGACGTATGTGCACATCTACAGCTATGTTTCATGTCTGCCATTCAACGTCTTCAACTCCCCATGTCTTGGGGAGCTACCCGCCAATCACAGACGTGTTTAGCTCAGTGACTTTATTCTCATTGGTACAGTCAAATGAGCGTCACACCTTCTCAAAAACACGCTGCCAATAAACATGAAGCAGAGCTACAGTTGTTCACGTGAGGCACTGAAACAAATTGGTATGGAATACTTTCCACAAAAATCACTGACTCGGTATATATCAAGTATCACTACTCATCGTGTACCGGCCAAACTATTTATTTTAGACATGTAGTTTATCAATGAAAAATTTTTCTAGTAACGTTCTAAGTAGTCCTACATAAAAATATTTTTTTGTTAGGTTAGTTTAGGGTAGGTTGTTAGGTTAGTTTATCTTAGTGTAAGTTAGTTTAGGTTACTTTAAGTTATATTAGGTTAGTTTAAGTGACATTAGGTTAGTTTAAGTGATATTAGGTTAGTTTAAGGTAGAAAAAACAGGTTAGTTTAAGTTAGATTAGGTTAGTTTAGGTTAAGCTACATTAGGTTGGTTTATGTTAGGCTATGTTAGGTTGGATTAGGATAAGTCAAGTTAGGTAACCTAACCTGACCTAACCTAACATTAGGTTAGGTAAAGCTAGGTTTCTTAACCTTACCTAAACTAATAGTGAACATTTTTAAGCAAAGTCCATTGCATGTTCCTGGAGTAGTTTCACACGAATCCGGTGAGTAGTTTTTCTCGTACATAGACACGTTGGGCTCATGTATCTCATAATAAAATATTTGGTTTCAACTTTCACAAATACCATGTCAAACTACACATACAAATAATACCAATGCCATTTTTATATTTATTACTAGTTAACATTTAGATAATTGTTTATTAGTAGTTAAGGGCGCAATTTACATTAATTTTGAACGTCATATTATTATTTTCATATTTGTACCTGACATTTTTGTCTTATTTTAGACATAACATTTGTTACTAATTTCTACTCTTAAGTAATAATTGCCATGTTTCACGTGGTTTTTGCGTAATGCCTCGTGAACGTCAAAATTTGCATTTTACTGTTTTATATTATCTACTGAAATCACTGACGTACCAAACTGAAAAAAAAATTCCAAAGAAATACAATTGTTCTAGGCTACAACTTCTCATGTACAGTCATGGACACAAAAATTGGGCCACTGAAATAAATAAAGTCCACTTCGGCAATCTTCGGCTGTGTGCATGCGGGAGCCTGGCATCTAGGCAACCTGCAGAACAACGAATAGCGGTGCGCTCTAACTGCGCTGGGCACAGATTGTGTTGTAGGATTGGATTATCGCCCGTTCACACCTTCCTCAAGCGACCAGGCTCTGTATATTGGCTGAACCAGTGCGGCGCACAAATCATTTAGTAAATGCAAAAGTGGCACATGTCCATTTACGTTACTCAAACACGAAGATGGAAAAAGTATTTGTAAAACACAGTAACGAAGTTACGAAAGTGTACAAATTTTCCAATAACCAGACAAAAACCGTTACCTATATTATATCAAAATGTTAATAATCAATGCACGCGTATTCTCATTCTCATACTGCGAGCTGAAACTCATGTATATTGTAACAATACGGTAATATTTAACTGGCAGTCGCGGTGACGTTATGGTCTGACTTATTCGCTTACATCTGTACATTTACAACAATTGCCGAACATTGGCGGAACCCAGTGGGTTTTACCGGGATACTTCTATCCCTCTTTGGCAGTCCACTGCTGATTCATTGTGACTTAACTGCACATCTGTTAAGCATGAACAAAACGTGTAACACTATCACTGTGCTGATTATTTACAATAGAAACCTTCAGAAACAACCATAGAACCAGTATTTCAGACACTAAATATCTAACATCAAGCGGTAAACTTGATCCTGATCACAGAATAATGTTGTGAGTTGTTGGTCCAGGTAGTCGCAAACGGCCACTTTCACCCCGTTTGACAGAAACAGTTGTCATTCTCCCGTGCGAAACGACTGCACACGTGGTTCCTTCCGTCTATGGGTCCTAACGTAGATTGTTACCATCAAAGCTCACTTAGCAGCCACGGTTCACGTAAAATAAATGTCACAGCATCGTTGTCAGAAGAACGTGACGCAAGGATAATATTTCCGCATATTTTCTTATTCTGTAGGTAATACCTAACTAGGCAGTTCTGACTGACAAGTGATTAACGTATTGATTATTAACATATATTACGTAGTGCAAGCATAGCCTATATGAAGTGTAAAGTTATTAAAATGTTTTATGTTGCTGTTCACTACGTTACTGTATGTAATCCCATATTTAACAACTGTCATCTGTAATGTATGAACGCACAACTTGCTGAATATTGCCTTCTACTATGTAGCATAACGTTTCACAACGATGTGTTAGTGAACAAGTGAAATTTCAAACATTTATATGCCAATATTCAAATTGCGTAAACGTGAAAATTTCTCAAACTCCGCAATAGAAGCAATTAAACCAAAGTTGACAAAATATTATTCTATAATATCGTGATATTTAAATATATCTACAGCTTCTACCAAAAGTTCAACGACACCAATATATTAAACTAACAAAATATTCTGGCCTAATAATTACTCCTACGTGATTTGATTATTAATGACTAGAGACATGCAAAATTCGCGTTATAATTTGGAAGCAGACTAAACTTCACTTACCTGTACATAACACAGCGTAGTCTGCGATTTAGTTGGCCACGAACATTTATGTGTTGTCATATACGTGTGTTACGTCTTTGCAGAGATTGGCCTCTCTACCGTGTAAGCATTCTCCGCGGTAGGTCACGACAATATCGGCCAGCGGGAGACGTCGAACGAGCCTATATTCACTTGCAGTCTAGTCAGCTGTCAGAAAATAACGCGAATTTTGCAGGTCTCTATTAATGACATATGGATAACTGCTTCAGGCTATGTTCACAGTTTAATTTGTTAAAAAATTTTAAATAGGATAGATTGTTTGAAAGTTCCCCAATTTTTCTTTTTTTAAATAATAATAAAATACTAGTATAATGTTATGCTTATTTTGTAGAATAAAAAAAAAGAGTTATTCTGTGGTTATAATTATATTTTTAGGGTTTTTATGTTTCCGCCCAAAAATTAGGATACATATCATCCATTGTTATATTATTTTACATCTCCGGAAATTCATTAAGGTGTAAAACATTTTAGTTATTTAAAAAAACGATGAAAGTGATAACTTTTAAACAAACTGTCCTATTTTAAATTTTGTTTTTACAAATTGTACTCTGAACATAGCCTGAAACAGTTATCAATGCGAAATTAATAATAAGGTCCCGTAGGATTAATTATAAGGCCAAAAAGTTTTGTTAGTTAAACACAATGGTGTTCATAAATTTTAGTAGAAGCTGTAATTGGTACCTAAATGCCATTTGTATGTTCTGTCATAACACACGATAATAATTCTATCTGGATACTTGAGCAATAAGACCTAGTTAAACAAACTATTATTTGTCATGACATAGCCTGCGGCATACCATTATTGCGTACAATGATCTGAAACAGTGGCGTAGGAACAGGGTGGTACAGGGGTACAATGTACCCTACAAAATTTGATAGTGAGTTACAAAATATAATTTGTACCCCGTACATATTAGTGCGTATGCGTAAAAATATAAAATTCAAATAAAGAAACACAATATAGCAAGACGTATGTTTAATCTAATTTTATATTTATACTGATTTTAACAAATACAAGTAAACTACTAACAACTTAAAAGTTTGAGCAAAAACGTTTGAGTAAATATTTGTGTTTTGAGCGTACTGAAAGTGTTGAATTTTTTTGGTAACAAACCAGCCCTGCTGATCGTATTTTTAATATACATAATTTAATTCTCTGTCCACAATATTGGCCAGGATCAGAAAAGATTCGTCCAAAATAAAATAATATAACCTCTTGCGTAATGTCAACTAAGAAATGAATCAAATTCATAAAACATTCCCTTATTACATACGAAATTCTTTTTGTCAACACTGGGATACAAAGCTAAAAAAAAAGTATCGTATAATGGTTTCTTACATAAACAAAAACATGAAAATCTTTAGTACAACAACTGTTTACTTTTGGCTGGGTTGGTCATATGTACGACGTAACATTTTCTGTCTGGAAAAATAAGTGCCGCATAAAAATGTAAAGACTCGTAGAAAACTTTTTACTAACCACTATGCATATTTTCTTACAACAAATAATTTAATGAGGTGATGACCGAGTGATCAGCGTATTGGTATTTATGTTACAGCTTACCTAATTTTGAATCCCCACAATGTAATATTTAAAAAAAAAAATTTTAAATATATTATTTAAATTTATTGTCAAATTACGACGTTATGCTAAATTTCTACTTGTAAAAAGAGAAGTTTCGAAACATAAAGCGCATTATAAACCGATTTCCAGGATAATGAAAAAAGCTATTTTCCCCACAGCTGTACTTGACTTTCAGTATCTTGACTGACGCAAAAATTAACCATAGTCATGTAAGAAAATGTTAAGCAGATTTACCAAAATACAGTGACAAAAGAATACACGTTCAACTTGCAACAAACCTTTCAATGTTTTTTTATTACGTTCCGTCATTTCAGAATGAATTAAGTTGTGCCATTATTTCCTCCCACAACATTCTGGCTACTATTGCTGTCCAAGCGGCTGTCAGCTTGCATTGGGCACGTTTTATATTCTTACAGTGTTAAAACAAATAACTTCGGTTAGATTGTGGAATGTTATATACGATATCTTACTGAAATTGGTATGCAATTATTGTAAAAATATAACATAAAAGTAAATATAAAAAAAGTAGTGTTCGCAACTAGAAATAATTTTATTTTTAAGAATAAATTTCTTTGTACTCGATAATATTTTACATACTACGTCGGAAAAATTGTGTTGAACATTTTATTATTTTATATAATTACGTGTTACCTATATACGAAAGTTAAAAAATATTTCACATTTTTCCAAGTAAATTATGGATGCACAAAAGGCAGCGAAATATATGTATTAAATCGATAATTACTTAACAAATCCAAAATAATTTTTATTTTGCCAGTATTCATTTTGTTCAATTCCACGATTTTTAAATTCACCGCCACCCAAGTTTCACAATATGAACTGGGATTTGTGATTGGCGGCCTCCCGTCAAAACTCTTTTAAATTTCTCGCCTTATGGATGCCAACCTGAATATACGATACACAATTCCACTCGAACGCTACTTCTTTCGAATAAGTAAGACGTATACGAGTGGCCGGTGTTGTAGCTTACAACCTTCGTCCCGCAGACGTTTTGCGCCGTACGAGTCGATTCGCATACGAGTTCTACTCGCACAAACTCGAGCTTAGGCCCCCAGGTCGTGTCGTTTTGCAACGCGTATCTACAAGCTATATCATTGCACAGGCCTATTAGACCTACTACAGATGGTCGCTTACAATATGAATGAAGTGTACAAGGAGGGCTCCAAGACATTCCTCGCCACTGCCTTCACACGGCGACCTCGAAACACTAGCGCTCTTACCTCCCCTACCCGGGGCTACACTTAGGTTTGTCAAGCAGTAGAGCACTCGCCTCCCTACCAAGGTGATTAAGGTTCGATTCCTAGCGGGGTTGGTCCCCGGACTTTCGCATGTGATAATCGTGCCGTATGATGCCGCTGGTCGGCAGATATTCTCGAGGATCTTCCGTTTCCCCCACCCTACATTCCGGCGCCGCTCCATATTCATATCACGCCATCCCTCACCAGCGCTAAAGACCTAGACGTTATTGCTGGCAAAAAAAAATATCTTCACAAAGAGGAAATTACGTTCCAACAAGTAGCTGAATAGAAAATACTGAAAGTTGTTCAAATCAATTAAATCACAAAGAAAGCATCGGCATTTAAAGTAAAACAATTTTCAAAAAACATCACATTCTTCTATGTGTGTTCAAAGGTGACTTTACAAATAAGGTTCCACTTTCTTAGTCGTCAAAAGTTAAAGTTTGCTACGGTTTTGATGGGCGGATAACATTTTATGAGGCTGTTGATTGGCTGTAGATCACGTAATTAAGGCCTTGTTATGGAGTTTTGCAGCGATTTCGAAAATATTTTTTAATTGCTACCTAATACTCATATCGAAATTTTGCTGTACAGTTTTCACACTTATATGTTATAATTTGTAGCTGAATTTTTTTGTAGAATTATACTGAATGGTTTTTTAGATTTCATTACCCAAAGTACCACGTTTTTCGTCGTAAAAATAAGCAAAAATTAAGGAAATTATTTTTTTGCTGGCGAATGGTACATTATTTTAAAAAAACGCGTCCACAGTGTTGTGCATCGTGTGATTGCATATTGACTCTAATTTTTTCAAAACTTTTAATAAAAAAATATTTGAGTTATTGGCACCAGTTTGAAAAAAAACTCGGGAACAAGCCCTTAACGGACCCACAGACGAAAGGTGGACGACTAGCTTTAGCTTTATACGCCATTTAAGAAGGGGTATGCTGTTAATGTTTTTGTTTAATTCGATGTTGACTGTATACTATCTGCGCCACAAGTCTGAGATTACAAGGTACGGAGGCCCGGGAAGTGATATGCGAGGCAGTAGAATCGCTTTTACTATAAAATTCAAGAAAATATTTGTACTTTGAACGACTTGCTGGGAAGCAACATTTTAAGATTATCACATTATGACAAATAGCCCACGTAACACATGTAATCTCGTTCTACCGAATAAAAGTGCTATATAACATTCTTAAAAACATGAAATGTTTATGTATATCACCACGAAGCTAACCTTCTAACATTATTTCCTTGAAGGTTGAAAACACATTGTTTTATCAGTAATATCGTAGTGTTTTCGTGATGGACATCGTAAGAGTAATGATTTCAAAACAATTAAAATTCACTCTTAATGGAAATTCTGGTAAGAATTTCTATTTACCCTACTTTAATTTTTATGTCTCAACAGTCTATTTCACATAGTCTTGATTATTACACGTAACGTGCACTGCAAACAGCACCGATGCTGTTGTTCTAATTAGTATGCCGCAAGGATTTTGTCAATATTTTGGTTACACATAATTAATGAACTTATTCTTAAATTACAGTGTGTAGTGTTCTTGTTTTTCGTATAAATTAACATTTTTAGAGGGCTAAGCTCCTGATTTGTTAACTGTCTCGTTGTAAAACTTCGCTAAAATGTTTTTTCTTTAAAAGTCACTACTTAAGCAAGTTTAATTATTCAGCATATCTAAATACGAAAAATGCTAAAAGTTCACCATTTTACACCTTGCAATACCATATTTCCCCCCACATTTTCCACTTTATTAGAGGGGTTTATTGTTCCAAGATGTAACCTCTACCCCCCTCCAGTTCCGAAATGTTCCAACGTCCATGCTCTCAAAACATTTCAGTATCGTTGCTGCCGAGAATTTTTGTTGCCTTATAAACCTTTTGTTGCTTTATATACGCACTAGTTTCAAATAAAGATGAGGGACAGGCAACACTTTAATAGAATGTGAAAGTAAACATTTGTAGAATTAATACAAAATAATCTGAAAGATAATAATATCGACTAATAATACACCGAAATCTGATATGTTTGTGGCACATCGTCAATATTTCTACTCCTCATTATATGTACAATTACTTATGACCACGAAATTTCATCCACGGTTATTCTCTATTAAAGCCGGCTAAGAACTTTTAACCGCAATATCTTGTTGCGATTTGTGTCCTTTTTCTCCACAGCCTTCGCTTGCTGTTGTGTGACGCCTCGCGCTCAACACTCGCCTACGCGAAGGCTTGCCTGCCGAACATACCCGAAGCGGGACTTAAACAAATATCCACCTTCACGAGTTGGCCCATTTTTTGTGTCCATGACTGTACATAAACAATAAAATAAATTTTTTTCTACTGCAAAAAAATTTCTAAAATTTGAAATTAAAATTTTAAGAAGTTCAAGAGGTTTTTAAATACACAATATTTTTATGTTTTATATAGGAGACATTGTGGCCTACAAAATCTTTACTCACTGTAAATGTTTTAAGTTTGGAATGTCGGTTGGTCTTAGTGGCGTAGGCCTACGTAAAACCGTAAAATGCACATTTTTGACGTTTACGAATTATTACGTAAAAGCTATGTGAGACAAAAAATTTCGTAACTACAAACCTTAGTCACAATTAATGTCCAAAATAAGAAAAAAATATGTGGGACGAATATGAAAATAAAAATAAGACGATGAAAATTAATGACGACCACGGCTACCTATTTATATTACTATAACTTATCTTTAATTTTTTAAATCTTGAAAGGGAGCTGATATCTCAAAACCGTTAGATATAAGTGTTGGAAATTTTTTGTACTATATATCCTATTTTTTCTGCAAAATATAAGTTCGCATAATTTTGGCAATTTATTGATTTTAAGAAAATGTTATTAAGTCGATAATTAGCCAAAACCATGGAAACTTACGTTACTAAAAAATCTGGGTACATTTTAAAAGCAATTTCGAACATTTTTATGTAACGGATTTTCGATATCCACCGTTTTTCATTAATTTAAAAAAATTAAGCTTGCGAAAACAGAATAAATAGGACTCAGTGGCCTTAAATGAAATGTGGCATAATCGTGTGTTTGTTGACTCAGACGTAGTCTGTAATAGTGCCAGAGGACACAGAAAATAAAATGAGTATATAGATAACACACGTAATGGAGCGAGGACTTGAAATACAGCGCAATGTTTCGCTCGCTTCTCGCATTTTGTCTGCCTCGCAGACGATATGCAAAAAAAAAAAAAAAAGGCTGGTGTTAGAGGTTTAGAGGAAAAAGTAAGTTCGCCGCTTTATTTAGCAAGCCAAAGTGCTTTAATTTTTGTTTAATAAACTTTTTTTAACGGAAGTTAAAACTTGATTCACTGAACTGGTCCATTTTCTCTTTATTATCTTAATGCTGTAGCTGTTACAATGCTTAATGACATTTCAGATACAACAGGCTCGTATTTCTTACACTCTAAGGGTGTTTGTGAATATAAACATATTAACATATGCACTATTAGAACTTGCGAAGGTCATTGTAACAGACTCTAAAGGCTGTATCAGTACAGAGGTTACAAACTTTCAGGAGAGATATAGTACACCCAGACGATGGGAAATCACATGGCAATGCATAGTCGGAAACACTTTACTGCGACACTAAACACATGAAAGAAAGGATACTAACAAGAGGAGAAAACATCTTTATTAATTCTAATACAACAGAAATGCTGGAATGTCTTTGGTTGCTGATGACGATCAATTCATTTTTATGTTTTTTCTTAGTTTTTGCTGTGTTAAGTATAATAAACATGGTTTCTCCTCTTGTTCGTGTACTTTCTTTCTTGTGTTTTGTGACGTCACTACCACGCCAGGAAAGTGTTTCCTACCATGCATTGCTGCATGATTTCCCATCGTCTGGGTGAACTCTATCTCTCCGGAAAGTTTGTAACCGCTGTACTGATACATTATGTATAGGTCTTAGAAACACAATGGCAAAATAAAAAAAATAATTCACATGCTGTAAAGAAGACAAACATGAAACTAGCACGGTTTGTCAATAGAAAGAAACAGATTAATTCTCTGTTACATTACTTCCTTGCAACTATTTGTATGTTACGTATTTGCTGACAACAGCTCACATTTGCGATTTAGTTATGTAATTCATTTCAGCGCTCGTTGTCCTCTGATTTAGACAACTTTCACCTAAATTGTAGAAATTGCATGAAAATCACATATATTATGCTAGTCGTGCACTGTAAAAATTACTTGTTAAATTACCATACCGATATTTACTAGTAGCAAGAAATTGTACCCCACACAAAGAGACGGGAAGCCTGCAAGAATATATGTGAACTGAAGCAGACAAACAGACGCCCATTAACCGCTTGCTGTTAAAGTGATATAGGTGTGTATTAGTTACATTTTATTATTGGCTCAAAGACATCCAGGAGGTGTCAAATAAGACAGAGGCCAATTTACAAAGTGACACAAACGTACAATTGTTAGAATTCTAGATTGTGCCCAAATGAAAACGCTAGTTTTTCAAGTCTCTATCCATACATAATAGTTGCGCCTCTATACATGTTTAGGAAACATTCAACTATATACCAGTATTACAGGACTTATGCTACAATGCCCAACATTCATTATTTTTGCAAACTCATGTATACACTCTAAAAATTTTTTTGTAACACTCACAAAGATTTTCGTTTTACTTTTACAAATCCTTGTAAAAGTACAAAGATGTTCTTTGTGAAATCATTCGTTTATTGAGTGACAAAGGTACACTTTGTAATACTACAAAGGAATTATTTGTACCTATATACCGACAATTCCTGTACTGTAATTTTGTTGCAAAATATGACAAGACACTTCATTGTAGTTGTACAAACTTGTATAAATGCATCCCCCCGGTGCAGAGATGCCACATATAAGATTCCGACCTACTAAAGATGGCCATACTTCGTTTCATACGATAATGCCTCCCATGTGTCTACTGAATTATAGCCAGTACTTTGTCAGGAATGTTTATTGTTAAAACTGTTACAATCCCTTGTTATTTTTGTTTCTTAGCACAAGAAAAATGTTGATTAAATTAAGTTATGGCTAGAGACGGGAAAAATTCACGGGTTCATCGACCTGTAGGCTAGCCTCCGAGAATATTTGTGAAATCGTGCAGAGAGTAGTTGTTTATTAGCTGCTCGCTGACACAGTGAAATGCGCCTGCATCCAGTTACAGTTTTATTATTGGCTCAGATACTTCCAGGAAGTGTCGAGTAAGTCAACGACCAATTATGAACGTGATACACACCTATAGTTGTTGGGACTCTAACGCGACCAAAAGAAAACGCAAATTTTTCAGGTCTCTAGTTATGACGTTACCACTGGTCATAATGGAAATAACCTAAATCAATCATAGAGAACATTCAGTGTTACTTGTCCAACTTTTGTTAGTAGGGAGTATCATTTCACTTTAACAAATTCAATTAGATTAACACCTCACTTTAAGGTTTTGAAGTACAGCATGTGGAAAAATAATAGCAGCTCTTTAGTTTTCCAGCGGCTTCGAAAACATTTTATAACGCAATTTAATTAATATATCAAAAATTCATTCTGGCAATTTTAACACTTTTATATAATCGATTGTATCTTAATTTTTCTGTTGCAATGCACAAAACGAATATTTAGTTTTTTGCCCCTGAAATAGCACTAATTTTGTAGTCAAATTAAGCCAAATTGAAGCAAAATAATTGTTTACTAACAAACGGTAAATTAAAAAAAAAAACTCTCAGGCAAAATTGTGTATCGCATGACTGTACACAGTCTCAAATTTTTTTAAAGCATTTGATTAAAAATATTTACGTTATTTTCAATTGTTTGAAATAAATAAAAGATCATGGTCTAAACATATATGACTGGCTTTACAAAATTCTCTTCAGTCTAGCAAAACAAGTTTATTTTTAGATGAATTTATTGAAATATAAAAAAATTTGATAGATATGGTACTTTAAATCATTTATTAGTTATTTATTTTAAAAAATTTAGCAATCTAGTTGTTACTGAACGCAAAAAGATATTAAAACGTGATTTGAATGGCTAAAACTTCTGTACATGAATTATTCTGTACACGGGCATATTGAAATAAGGGTGACGTTCTTTTGAAGCTCGAAAAGATGAATTGAGAAGTTAAACAATTCTATTAAGTGTTTTTGTGAATATATACGAAAGTCGTGCATTTTTTTCCCCTCACTCTTTTTAAAACGAATTATTAATGCAAATATGGCATAATTCGTACGGTAGGTACTTAACTTAAGAACAAGTAGCGTGTTGTCTACCAGGTACGAAAATACCAAATTGTAATTAAAGTACCAGGTAAAACTGTGCAGGAATTTCCATAACGTCTTAAAAATTCAAGCGTCTGTGTGGACTAAGCAACCTTGAATAATATATAATGTACACCTTGCATTAAACTAAACAAAACGGGTCAGCGATATTAAGAGCAGAAGAGTGATAGACAATGAACAAGTCCTATTGCTGCCAAAACAAAACAACTAACAAGATAATAAATATAAAAATATACACGAAATAGTATCTTTTATCAAAAAAATATCATGTGCGTACAAAAACACGTACAACTGGGCGATGCAGTATTATGTAAATAAAATTGCTATGGTTTTCACATTTTTGCATTGTATGTGTGTCACGTAAAAGTTTTATCTTATTTTAATATTTAGTTAACGCTTTCTTATTTGACTTAATGTTCTTTTTAAGTTTTTTTCTATCCATGATGTCTCAAATCAACGACTGATCTGTAACTGGTCGAATTCTGGTTTCTTCGACATGCAAGTATATTTCGGTGAAAATTACTAAATATTCGGTGCACGATTATAAATTGCTTGACATGCGGCGTAATTTAGTATTTAAATCCATGTTATGACAAGAAGTAATGACAAATATGTAAACTTTTCCTTTACTTCAGAGTTTTCATAGGTATGAAGGAGCTTGTAAAACTTACACTGAAAACCTAATATCACAAATACACCTTTACACATTCAGGAGAGTAAATAATACTTCTTTGACAAACAGGATCATAATTACGTCAAATAATAAAAGAGGAAAGAATACATTATGACTTCCAAATCATATTAAGCCTAATAATTATGGCATTCATGTTTACAAGCTTACCCGTAGATAGAGTATTCTAATCATTTTTTTAATTTGTTTAATATATTTGACACTGTTCCAGAATTTTAATACTACAAAACATTTAATAAAACCTTTATAAACAACACATTTTAGTTCAATGTCTATTGGAATATACTCCTGTGAAGGACATGAAAATATTAATTGTTAGAAAAGATTCTTACCCACATGTATTAACATTTCCGAATAGTTAGTTCCCTGAGTAAAATACCAAAGGAATCAAAACTGACAATGATGAACCAAGACTAGACAAAGTAGTTTACTAATTACTTCAGCTAATAATAAAATGTTTCGTTGAATATAATGGGATGATCAGTTTGGAAATACACAAATGATGTGATGGTTCGTTAACAAAGGTCATGGCCGCTTGCAATTACAATTCTTCGCAGTATAAATATATTTCAATTTACAAAAATTATTATTTACAAACCACTTTCCATAAAGTGTTTGTAAATTTACACAAGTATTGTAATCTTTACAGTAAATGCTTGTAAATATACAAATACATAATTTCAAAGATATATATTTTAATATTTACGAATAGTAACTGTATACTTACAAATTAAGTACTGTACATTTTACAAAATTTGTTTTAAGTAAAACAACCCAAAATATTAGAAAATTATTTTTCAGAACGTTTCTTAAAGTATAAATTATTTCTGTAAAAATGTTTAATGCTGTTGAAGATTATTTTGTTTCACATATAACGCTCTACGTATAAACATAAATTTCACTAGTTTGTACAGGTATTTGGAAAATTAGAGCACTTCAATTACCGGCAACATTCTTGTGGTAGTGGCGTTTTCTGGTAAACGTAAAGATACATTATTTTTAACTGAGTTTTTCTTGTGTCGTTGCGTACTGTATAACCGAATCTAATGACTTCGCTGTCGACGAGGTGTAAAGACCACGTAAACAAAGTATTATAACAAAAATGTGTTATTGTCATGATTGAAACAATGTATTTTGTTGTGCAAAACTGACTTTGTTTTATTGAATAAAATTTTTTGTGTTTTGAAATATACATACATACATACATACATACATACATGCATAACCACTTAAAATATATCCAGAGGCTCATATTAACAGAGAATTCTAAGCAACCAGTTTTGGCGTCTTTCAAGTAATCATCATATAATTTGCAATGAATAATTTCAGAACGAAATTAACAACTGAAATCTAAATTGCTGGAATGTAAAATTAATTAAGTTTTTCCCCAAAGGTGTTTCAGAATTGCGCCAACTCACTTCGTGTTTATGGACAAAATTAAAGAGTTAAGCAGAGCATTCTTTGTAAACTTGTTTCACATAAAACTTTTCTATCAGTATAAAATCTAAAGGAAAGTTCTCTACTTCTGCTCTTTAAATATGTAAACACTAAAGAAGAAGCAGTAAACATTCGCGTAATATCAGCGTAGTTTTACTAATTCAGAGTTAAGGGTGCTGAAATTTAAAAAGTAAATTAACGAATAATGTGGGCCGCCTCACAACAATCAATTTGGTTTCTATTCCCGGCGAGGTCAGACCCCGCATTTTCACATGTGGGAATCGTGCCAGGTAATGCCGCTGGGTAGTGCCAAAATATTGTTGCGAAAAGAATTTTGCAAAATTCCTTTAAATACCTTACGTGAACATCAGCAACTTATCTTCGTGGCTGTTTGCATCGTGTATTTGTTTAGATTCTTCTGTTTATTTGTTTCATTTTCATAAAAATCTGTGTACAATCATTTAAGCCCAGTTTAGACCGAAAAAATAACAGTAACGACGTTAATTACTAAATGTTAGTTACAAAATGATATCAAAAAATTCTAAGCTATGGCACACGCATGCATAGCAATGTTGATAGAAGATGTGTTATTAACGTTGCTGAAAACACCAATATTGCTAACAAAGTTGTAATAATGATGAACGGTAGTTGATAACAATGTTGATGACAAATATGCCTGCAACATTGCTAGTAACATTTGCTACCAACAACCTCTGGACCGCCTTAGAAAGGGTCGGGAATATAGTGTTACCAACACTGTTGGTGACAAATTTATTAACGTGTTTCTAAAATCCATAACTTTTGTTTCTAACAAATGTTATCAACAAAATGTTGGTAAACATTAATGTTATTAATTATTTTTATAAATATGTATTAACAAAGTTAATAACGGAATGTTGGCAACAATGTTGGTAGCATGATGATGCCAACAATTCTCAAGCATTTTACAACATTGTTAATAACCTTGTTGAATGTACGTGTTTCTAGCAATGTTATCATTGGTGGAAACATTGGTTTTAGGCGAATTTATATCGTACGTTTACATATTCTTTGTTATCCTTCAATGCAGTCACCGAAGTTGTCCACGGGCAGTTGCTTGTAATAAAAATGACGACAATTTAATAACTGAACAGTTATTTTTAATCTACCACATGTGTTACCATTGAAGTATTTGTACCTTTTTTGCAAACATACCTCACGTGGTGTAACCTTTCGAATGCCACTGCACGCTTAGGCCTAGTCTGTTTCTGGAAAATCGTAATATTTAATAGTTATAAAATTACTTACATGGCTTTATAATTAATATTCTCTGTTTATTTCGCAGAATTCAATTTAAGCAGTAATATTACTTCACCTGAAGTTCTAAAATAATTATGCGGCTAATAGTACCGGAATAGTTATTTGCAAAAATCGAACATAATTTTTTTATATTTTTTGTTTGTATTTGTTTATTTATTTTTTTCAAGTTTAGCTCGTATGTACAGAAGCATATCCTGTCTGCAGTCCAGGAGAGAAGTGCATTGTATTAAATAATTATAAAATGTGAGTGATTCTCAGTATGTCGTACGATGAGTATCTGATTCACAGAATTTTAAGGTACATAACTCACTTCTGCCAACCCAGTCTCGATATTAAAAATAGGCCCATTTACTAAAGTTTTTTTAATGGAACTTAAACATTAAATGCTGCGTCAAATTTCTAATTACTTTCATTAGATCATTTGTAATAATGTGAGGCAGGAATCCGAGAGGCGAAAATAATCTACGGTTAGATATATTCGCTGAGTTCAACCAAAGTTCCCAGCTCCATTAAGATAATTTATGCGGGACGACGGAGTTGCTACCACCTTGAGGTTATGTAAATGAGGTTGTCCGGAGGGCTCGCAGTGGAGCTATGATATCTGCGAATACTAACTCGAGGTCAGAGGCAGCGAACTAGTTGTTCTCTTCCGAGTGCCGAGATTGGCTAGAGGAGTCGGGGAGATTCTCCGCTTTTTTCTCTGGGTCACCATGACAAATCGGGGAAGGAATATGCGGGTCAAAATAATTAAGGATCATTAGAAGATCTCAGAAAATCAGCAATGTGTTTGCCGTGCCTTATGTTAGTGCTGTTGGTAAATCTGTATCACTAATGATACCGCTCGTCCGAACACAGTTAGATTTTCGGACAATATGGAGTCAAGTATCAAGCTTTTGACGTAGCCAGCTTTCTCTCTAAATTTGTCTCAAGGGTCCGGAAATATCCGCGCTTTTTTTGTATATGCTAATATTCAAAACTGTAAGTTTGTGTCCCTTCCGCAGATTCACTCTAAACTTGAATCAGCGAGATATTAACCACTTCGGTGAACTTTCCAGTTTTCGGTAAATAAAACTGAACAACTGAAGCTAGTGTATACCATGCTGATTGTTCCAATGACTTAACGCAACTGAATTAGAAGTGATTTACGATTATTCTCAGTGAATATAACCTGCGTATTTACTTATTTTCAGTAAATTCTGCAGGTTCGTCAGTCGTAAATAGATGGTTAACTGGAATTTCAGTGATTAACATTTCTCTGATATGGATTTTGTGTGATCCTCGATACGTTTCACATATCTTGGTGGATTCCGAGCAAATCATCAAAAATCACCTGCACGTAGACCTAATCACTTGGTATGACTGTGTCAGCGAGCATACACTGTAAAAAAACTTCCTAAAATATTTAGGAAGTAATTAACCTAAACGTAGTATGGGACAGTTACCATACTTCCGCCTTGTAAATATGCAGACTTTTACACTTGTTACAATACAAGTCTGGTAACTTTAGTATACATTTGACTGTTTTATAAAAACGTTTAGGAGTGCTACCATGGATGTCTGGGAAACAATTCTACCATACCTACTTTCTTGACGCTCCTATACGTACGTCTGGTAAATTTACAAACTATTTTTTAGAGTGTATACATTGAGCATCTGCAGTCTACTTGTGTGCGAAGATTTTCTTGGATGCTAGTTTATTAGTAAAAGGACACGCGAATATTCCAAGTTTCTAATTATAATTGATTGTCGTTGAGTCCATGCTACTCAGATGTCCAGTAACATTGGTCATTCTGACATACTTACTTAGAGAACAGTTACTGCAGTGTTCATGTCTGTCATATTGGTGTCATATCTCGACCCTGGCCAGTAACTGCATACGCTTTTATATCTGACAGCAATTTTGTCTTTTATTCTACTAACTTTTCTCCAATATCCAGGTACCCTTGATTTTCGTGAAAATATACTTGTGCCCCTTTTCTTAACTGCTTTAGTGAAAACCTTCAATTATACTTCATAGTTATTTGCAGCGTGACTTTGTGTAGATATGTTAATTATATGACTTTATATAACCTATATATTTGCAGTACTTTTTAACATTTGTGATAGCCAAAAACAGTGATGCACACAATTTTAACAACTTTTTCAAGAGGCATGGCTTTAAAAAAAAAAGTACCATTATGCCTTCGCTCCAACTAGTCAGCTGCTTATTGTTGCACGATTCATGTCAATTTAATTTTTTTTGCAAGTATCTCGAAAACTATGCATCCTACAACACAATCCTTGATAAATTTTCCCCTTTTCCTATATATTTGTAGTACTTTTTTTACATTTTGGATAGCCAAAAATAGTGATCCGTACAATATTGTAACAACTTTTTTAAAAGGCATGGCTTTGAATACAAGTGCTATTATGATTTCTCTCCGACAAGTCACAATACACGTCTATGATGAGAGAGTAGAACCCAAAGATGCCCAAAGTTGAAAACATCCAATAGTTGACCGCGAAACAGAGCTGGACATGTGCACGGAAGTCGTTGAAGCGAATTGATGCAGAGATGTGTTTCCCGAAACTGCATATTACATGCTTGGCACGCGCAGGCGACGTTGATACAACAGAGGGCAGGAAATGGCAATAGGAAACCTTGCGTGCACACGATCACAGCAGACTATGTGTACACGAACCCAATTTTTGTGAAGAAATCACCCTAGACTACTTTTACTTCAAAACACTATGGCTTTCGTCCACTTCTGTGACAGCAATTTCAAGTTTTGGGAGGGAAGGAACTTTCCCAGAGAATTTGGGACGTCTTGTATCGCAATTACCTAATCCTGCCTAGTCAAGTTCATTAATAAATCTCTCTTCGCGAATACACGCGTTTAATAAAGCAACTTCAATAGGCTTTATAAATAGGTCAAAAAGGAGATATATTCGCTATTTTGAATTAATGTATTTTTCGTCACAATTACCGTTCCTGGATCATTTACGAAAACTTACTTCATAAGTTCATTAAATATGAACTGATATATAGTTTCTGTAGTCACAATCAACCGCATATTATAATCCATTTCATATAAGTTTCGATAAATTTGACAGCAACTGATGGGCAATTATTTCTAAAATGTTGTGATTTGTGGCACTACACAAGACAAACTTTGCTGACAAATACTCAAATGGCCATCTCAGGTTCATTTTTGAACTAAAAATGTCTTTCATTGTGCAACAAATCAAAAAATATTAGAAATTTTTGCCCATAAGTTGCTGTCAGATTTATCCAAACTTATATGAAACAGAGTATAGCTATGTTACGTCTTGTGAAACAGACAAAAGAAATTATTCACTATTTAATACGGACTTTCTGTTAGACAGACTAACACAATTGCAATCCGCCAACAATAACTTTCTTTAAGTACGCGTGGTCTTACAAACACTTGATGTAGCCATAAGTTTAATTATTAATCTGAAATATATTTTATTACTTTAAAAAAGCGTTAATTTGAGTTGAAAGCTGATCTTCGAAACGAGGAATTGTCCGAAAGATACACAGAGGTTGCGCTCTCCAAAACCAAAATATGTGAAGCGAAAAATTATTTAAAATTTCGATCAAACCATTTTTGGTTTTGTTTTTCGTTAATTCATTGGAAATGTTCTCCATGCAACATTTATTTCGAAAATAAGCTGTAGGCAATGCTGCTAGAGAAAATTTGCGCACTGTTTGTTAAATTCTCAAAGTACTGTATTTTCATGTAAACTTTGACTATTATTTATCAAAATTAATAATTCGAGTTTTTCGTATTTGATGAATCAGAAAAGTGACTTGTGTGATAAATTTGTTACTAATCCCCTCTCCCCCCACAACGATACAAAATTTAAAAAATGATAAATTTCGAGCTCTGCCGACAAAAAGTAGGCTACTTTTTTTCCTTTCTCGTGCCATATATTCCCATTCGTAAACAAGCGCTCCTGTGTGATGGAGAGTCATTGTTCATTGTACGCGAGACCGATCACTCGAGTGTGTTTTGAGAGTTTACGTTTCATGCAGCCTCTATTCGCGCTCTCGAAATTTGTTTATTTATTCACGTATGTTGGTCGTGCACAGTTATCTGAACGAGGCCGAATAAAAAATATTTTCTTTGTCAGTAGATATTTCGGTAGTTTAGGTGGCGTAGTGCGAATATCTGCATATTCCGGTAGGCGTGATCAAGTTCGGATTTCATACGAAGAGTGGGCAAGTAATTGTTAATGGGAGAGTGAGTGAGAATACGAGTGAAAATGATAGTGATGCTACAGACTAAATGGTAATACAGATGCAAAATGACATGGCGGCTCATTTCATACGGGCAAACTACTCCTCTTATTGGCCCTCCGAGGCTGTTGATGTCAACACCGTGTATGTTTGGATCCTGCATGTTGCTGCGTATTTCCTATTGGCCTGGCTGCCGGCTATCAGAACAGCTAACTTACGCTGATTGGTTGATAGGGGTTTCCGCCATGTTGCTGGCCAGCGAAGCCATTTTGCTGGCGTGTGTGGGAGTTCGCTATCCTACTGGCTACTTCACTTCTTTATTCCTAAATATTCTGTGTAGATGCTGAAGGTTGAAAATTTTTCGTGTATCTATGGACTTGCATGCTAGACTCCACTCTCATGTGAATTTTCGAGAACATCTTCATGGGCTGATATGTCCGCAGTGTCCGAGTGGTCAGGCCATTCGCCTCCCACTAATGCGATCCGGGTTCGATTCCCGGCGGGGTCAGTCCCCGGATTTTCGCATGTGGGAATCGTGCCGGCTGATGTCGCTGGTCGGCGGGGTTTCTCGGAGATCTCCCGTTTCACCTGTCCTTCCGTTGCTGCTCCATACTGACCTCATTTCATCCCTCACCATCGCTAAAGACCTCGGTGTTAAGCACTTACCAAAATCCCTCGTTCATTCATGGGCTGACGCTCCAATTATAAGAAGATCCACGGGTATTTTAGTGATGAGTATTTCGCAACGACTTATTTCAATGCCTTATGCGTAGAGCCAGTAAATTTCGCGAATTCAATGACCTCGATGTTAGAATCAAATATCCTATGCCTACTCAAGCCCTGACAATTTGTCCACTAGCTGCTACTCAGTGTAACAACAGACAATGAACGAATAGATGGGGTTTTAATATGCACAGTACAATAGATTCTATCATGCAGGTCATTGGATTCGCGAAATTTTCCTGTACCTACGTGTGTGCACATCTGTAGCTTTACTTCATGGTTATTTGCAGCGTGCTTTTGAAAAGAGCGGTAGCTTATTTGACTGTGTCAATGAGCATGAAATAACTGCAGCATAATACGTTTATAATTTGTGGTAAAAAGCCTAACACGCTGAGAGTTAAAGTCATCCCATCATTGACCGTGAATCACTGAATCAGATCTGCAGGTGTGCAAACAGAACATTGAATCTAAATGGTTCAAAATACCTTGCACAAAAATCAGTTACTCAGCGTAGGTTTATCAGGTAGGCCAACGTTAGGTTCTCGTTTACTTTGTGGTTTGTTTTGTTCCTAAATTCTTCGTAGACAGAAACCTGTGAATTTTGGGTTATTTTCTGACTGAAGCATGTAAATTCACGATTTGCAACGGCGAACGCTTTTGATTAATTTTTAAAGTGTTTACGGTGACGTGACAATGTGAAAATTGACTACACAAACGACACCATAAGTTGTGTTCAGTGACGTACAGTTCAATGTAGTGTAAAGGCACTTTCACACAATCAAATTTTGCTTCAATTATCTGTCAAGTTTATTGAATCGAATTTATTGAATGTCGTGTGAGGCCATGCTGACGTCATAACCGCGGCCATTTTGCCTTTGAATCTATCGAATGTCTTGAATTTCGTCAGAGATTTTCGTTTCGAACATTTTTGAAATTTTTTTGAATCCAAATTTTTAAAATCCGAAAAAAAAAAAAAAAAAAAAAAAAAAAAAAATTGTGGAGTTATAAATTCAAACAACATAATATTTTAGTTCTGTATGTGAATTAAACACTTTTAAAAATAAATATATGCCTAATTTAATTGAAATAATACATACTGAATAAAAAGGACATTTTGTATTGGTTTGACCAAATGTTCGTGTGTCGTGCGCTATTAGTAGATATTTGTAAAATAGATATGTAGTTTGTGCTTTATTTGTTTTCAAATCGTGTGATAACTTTTCAAGTGATCCTTTCAATGTTTATTGCGTCAATTTTCTTGAATCGTCGTGCCATTCAACACATTGAATTCAAGGATTTGAATTCAATAAATGTTTTGATCGTGTGAAATGACCTTGAGCAAATATCGTAAAAAGACAATATGGGAAACAGCAGCTGTATAGCATTGTTAACAGTTAGTGAACCTGGCGCGTAAGCCAGGCTGTAGCGTTGTACGGAATGTATTTTCTCTTGTGTAACTATTAAAAATGTTTCCAATGCGTTTACGTACGAAAAGAATACACACGTTAAACTGTGTCCCTATGATTGTAAAAATGCCGTTCGCTAATTAAAAACATGATAACCAAGCTCCTCGAAAGTGCTAAAAATTACTTTTGTAGCTGAAAAAATATCAACCGTAATCGTAAAACAAAATCATAGAAACCTGCATTGGACTTTACCACTTACTTTCCACAAATAAAATTACAGGGTCATCGCTTCAAGTCCCATTTAAAAAACGTTTCTACGAAAACACTGCGCGCTGGTTTAGTCCTCCGCGCCTAGAGGCGATGAGGTGTTTGACGGGCATGTATTCGACTTCTCGCCTTCCCCGTTTCCGTACCTCAAACATAAATAAAAATCTGGCGTCCGTTGACTCTTAAAATGCAAGAGTTGTAACCAAAGGGCGTGAACTGGAAACACTAGCAAAATTCACTTTCTTATGTCATTTTTTTTTTGTGGTGGTTAAACATTTGCGGTCTAAATTTATCTTTGGCTAATAGTATGCGAATGTGTTTATACATAATTTAAAATTTTAACATGTAAAAATAATAATTAAAAGCGCATGTCTGTAATATAAAACCACGATTACATTGCAATGTAAAAATGACACTATTATAAAACTAAAACTACTTATACAGCAATGTGATACTACAGAAGAAACAGTACTCATTTCGGTATGAACTGTAATATGTTTCTTATGAGTTTCCTATATTGAACTTGTGCAATATTAGATCTAAGTAGTGTTCCTAATAAATAACTAGAGTTTTACATTTTCTCTCTCTCTCTCTCTCTCTCTCTCTCTCTATATATATATATATATATATATATATATATATATATATATATATATATGTGTGTGTGTGTGTGTGTGTGTGTGTTGGTGTGTAGTGAGCTATATTCCAACCTCAGCCGTAGAAGAAATAAATATGCTTTGAGATTCTAGTTTTTTCTAAACAATTTCGCGAAGTTTTCTTGTCCATAGTTTCTGTAACGTAGCCCTGAAGCTATCGTACTGTTCGTGTTGGGTGGGAAGGGCTTCAGGCGATGTGTTACGGACAAAAGTGAGATGCATGGGGCTATGTCAGTTCTACGACCTCGTCAGTTGACAGAACTACTTTTCTGGTGGTTATGTGGGGCGGTGACGAATGTCGGATTCTATGGCCTTATGTCTGGTGTACGAACTCGTCACGTCTCGTGGTAGCGAATGGGATGAACTATACACAAGCACCAATAGATGGTGCATATGGTTTATGGACAGGGTAAAGGGATGCCACCAGGCGGTACGTATAGGTTTGTAGAGGGTAAGAAATGTAGGGGAGTTCTATGACATCAGCAGTTGACAGAACATATTTAGAGAAGGTGTGAAGAGTGGTTCGTGGAGGGAGTAAGGAGAAGAGTAGGAAAAAAGTTCTGTGAAATGACAAGGTCGTAAAAGTGACCTATTCCCGTATGGCGTACTTATGGGATTTCCGATCTTTCGACGATCATAAAAACTATTAGGAAAATGATTGTGTCTTAGTATATATAGCAGAGCATACGCATTGGCACATAGTTAAATGTCATGTAATTAACTCAATTCGGTCTCTCTTGGCCCTCAGATCATTTAGAATTTCCACTCTACAACTGTTAAGGTTTGCACTGTAATAGTGAGGAAGTGTCTCTATTTAACGAATGCTATAGAATATTAATTTTAAGGAAGTTTCATGTTTTTTTCCTACTTATCACTAAGATAAAAATTTTTGTCTACTATTGATTACAGGTAAAAGGAAATTATTTCAAGGCAATTGCAGTTAAGGGTTAACTGTGGAAAAAATATGTTTTCGTTACCGAGCTGAAGATGTTTTCTATGTTAAATTACCATTTCACTTCTAGAATCTTGTGAATATGATATTAGTTGACAAAGTTAAAATAACTTATGTAATTAAAAAAATACATACCTGGCATTGTTTGCTAAAAAGAATTCTGTCAGAGGAGAATGATTCAAAGTTATTATATACATATATATATATATTTTTTTTTTTTACACGAATATAAGAGAGAGGTAGGAAGTAACTGTAAATCCAGGGCAGTATTTTCTCAGGTCTGGGGGAATTTAAGGGTTTTGTTTCTGCGCTGGGGAAGATATATTTTCCCGCGCCTAATCCGTTGAGATCAGAAGTGACGGTACGCTTTAAAGAAGCGGCGGTACGGAATAAACACGGATTACTCTTCTGTTACCTCACGCGGAATCTATCGTGGCTTTTACTCCCCTAAAATCTTATTTACGCTAACTTCTCTTACACTTTTTACTCTGAGTGAATGCGCTTTTTTGCCCTCGTGGTAAAAGTAAACCCATTTTTTTCTGTTTGAGAACAGGTAAGATATTTTATGGAAATAAATTCACATTTTATCCAAGAAATGAATAAAGATATTTCAGTAGAACCTAAGGTTGTGCTTAGGACGGTTTTAGTTTTGATTTTTAAAAAATATCCGTTATGAAACCTCATGCTAAGCCACATGTGTATACACGTGTCTGTATATGTGTATATGTCTAAATATGGGTATGTATCACATATAGTCTACATATATTTGTATACGTACACATGACTATGTGCATTGGTCTACATATGTTTATATATGTGTTATGTGTGTGTGTTTGTATGTGTATATAGCATGTAAGGAAAATAATTGCCCTAATCTCAGAGATTTCTCATGACTAATACAGTGAAAAATAAAATAATCATCTGGGACACACTAGCCAAATGAATATTAAGGGATTTATGAGCATACGAATGTCAAGTAAAAATTAGTATTTTGGCGTACTATTGAGAAAACTTGTCGTTAAATGATAATTCTACAGACTTTTTTGTTTGAGATCTTAAATATGTAAAACAAATCAGCATTTAAAGTCTTCTCTTTCATGGAAATAAAAGGAATGGCCACTCTGATATTGTATAAAATTATTTATTGCCTTGTTTTATTAACATTTCATGTTGTCTATTTGAGCAATATGTCGTACGAAACAAAAGAAGTCTTCTTGTTTCGAGCTCATACAATGCAACTTAAAAAAAAAACATATTTTAACCGTTGTTATCATATTATTATAATAACCGGTTATGTAGGCAAAAATCACTACTTCCGCCATAAAATTGGTTCGTACATTGGTCGTGCTTTCGAAAATATAATAATGCTGTGTTGCGATAGAATGTCGCAGAATCCATCCAAGTAAAGCTGCGTGACACACGGGTTGACACGGAAAATTTGCCTACAGATTCGGTTTGCACCATTTTTAGAAAATGTTAGAAGTGTTCTCGATGGAAAAAAAATCAGTGAATTCAAGAGCATGCTGGTGGAATCCCGCAGACGTGACAGAGTCGACACGACCATCACGATATGGATGACAAAAGCAGTCCGCAAATCAGCACCGACGTTTCTGTGATGTAAGCTCGACAGAAACGGCAGACGCGATGCGAAAAATTATCGATTTTATTCGCGTCAGAGTTTAAATTTGCGCATGAATTTTGGTGAAACTAGTGAGTTGGTAGTAAATTATGTTCGTTTTATATTAAGAGAAATTTTCGCAGGCTCAAGAGAACCATAACCATTTAGGTAAATGTGTAATAATTATGCCTTTATTTCCACATTTCGGAATGCCAACGAGCATTTAAAATATATTACCGTCAACTGCGGTCACTTTGTGCTAGCGCTGGGTAAATTTGTGCTACTCAAAATATTTATTTGGTGTTGGTTTAGCATAAAAATTAAATTCTAAATTTTTAATTTTAATATATAGTTTATAATACTTAATTAAAGCTGCTTATTTTCACTCATACAGTAAAAATAAACAGAAAAAATCTTAAATACTGTAAACATCTGTGGCTGACTTACTGAAGGTTAGTATGAAGAGACAACTAACTGTTTCACATGTAGTATTTATTTTTGTATTTTGCATGTGGCAGCCAAGCTAGTGTTCGCAATGATTACCATTTTAGTATCACTATGCCATTGTCGTGTCGCTCTGTCGCCCCTACGTGATTCCATTATAACATTGCTTAAGTGCGCAGTTAATATCAGTTTTCAAAGTCTTTTTTTTAATATTTGTATCAGTTTTTTTTATTTTAGACACAAATTGTGATAAAAACTTCCTCTTGGCAAATTTTTTTATCTCACATAGTTTTTGCGTGATGTGTCGTAAACTTAAAAATTTGCACTTTACGGTTTTGTGTACGCCACTAAAACCAACTGACATACCAAACCGAAAAATGTTGCAGTGTATAACAACGCTGTAGGCTATGATTTTACACATATAAAAACCAAACATATATATATTAAATTATTGTTGAAATTTTTAAATTTTCATTTCAAAATTCAGCATTTTTTATTAAACACAAAAACATTTTATTTTTTGTTTTATATGTAAAAAAAAAATACGTTGAAAACTAAGATGAACCGTGCCGTGAAGAGTTGGTGTATCTGGCACGTGAGCCGTACTACAGCGAGGCATTGTTTCTTGTATAACTTTTAAAAATGTTTCCAACGCGTTTATTTACGAAAAGATGACACATATCAAACTGTGTCCCTATGTTTTTAAAAACGCCGTCCGCTAATTAAAATCATGATTTCGAAACTCCTCAAAAGTGCTAAAAATGTATTTTTCACGTTGCTATGGCTGATAAAATATATATCATAATAATAAAGCTAAGACATAGAAACCTGTATTGGATATTACAACAAACATTCCACAGATAAAAAAACAGGGTCATCGTTGGAAGTCCCATTGAAAAACAATTTCTACGATAACATTGCACGCTAGATTACCCTTCGCGCCTAGAGGCGATGAGCTGTTTGACGGACGTGTTATGTTCGACTTATCGGCATCCCCGTGTCCGTGCCTCGAACGTAAAGAGAAAGCTACCGTCCGCTAACTCTTAAGTGCATTCTAAAACGAAGCTTATAAAAGTGTTTTTTTTTTCTGAGTTGCGCAGCTATGAGAAATTAACTAATTGATGTTGGAAATTTGCTTTGTAGATTAAAAAAAAAACATAACAATAGCGACACACGCTTTATCATCGGTAGATTCACGGTTTTTGGCGAAAAAAACTTTGAGGCTTCTTGTTTCAGTGACTCGTATGAATATCTGCAGCTCTGTTTTACTGCTGTGATTGGATTTATTTAGCGCATTATGTCACAGTAACATTATTCTCATCGGTACATTCAATTAAGCGACATATCTGGCTACAGATATGCACGTAATATCACTGAGATAAGATGAAGCGAAATTATTTCTGTAAAATATTAGTCGCTCAAGTCAAGGTGTGACTTATTTTAGTATTAAAGTTCTGAGTGCTGCTTCGAGAGTAAACGACGTATAGATTAATGGTCGCGGGAAGTACTGCGGGAAAGCTCACCGGTAAACAACATCTAACACATAATTAACTGAACTATTTATGTGGACGTACGCCAATGCGAGCGGATGTTGTCGCGTTGCATATAATTCTTTAAGGCTATGCTTAGAGATGATGGTATATCGCTAAAATGTTTCGTGCCAACATAGCCTTGAAAACATTGACACAGGGTAGCTGTCTGCATACCTATAACAGGCATCAATTATTACAATAGCGGGATTCTTATTGGTTCAGTCAAATAGGGCAACACCTCCAAGTATAAGCTAAAGCCAATAATCTTCTGGTAAGCTGACCGTGTATTGAAATCCATCAAACAGTCAACTTTTCCCGCGATATACCATCATCTCTAGCTATGCTATGTACACTATAAAAATAGTTTGTAAATTTGACACACGTGCATATAGGATCTCTAGGAAAGAGTATAGTAGAATGTTTCCCAAACCTCAATGGTAGCAACATTTTTTTTATAGAACAGTCAAACGTATACCGAAGTTGCCAGACTTGTATTGCAACAATTGCAAAAGTTTGCATATTTACAAAGCGGAAGTATGGTAACTGTCCCAGACTGTCTTAAGGTAAATTACTTTCCAAACATTTTAAGACGTTTTTGTGCAACGTAGATTCATCCACTTTGGTGCAAATAACTCAAAACATTTAAACCAAATTCTTTGTAAATATTCAAGGCTAACATAATTCACACTATGCTCAATTCTATGTAGGCTTTTTGTATAGTAAAGCACTGTTCTTGGCTTGTTTTTGGCTAATCGTACAAAATTTTGCCGCTGACATTCTCGTCTCTGTGCTTATCAAGCGTTTCTTTCAGAACACCCTCCTGTGATTATATATATGTGTGTGTGTGTTTGTGTGTGTTGGTGTGTGTGTGTGTACACACAAAATAGGGCAAGCGGTTTCTCTCATCATCGAAACTGTTCGTCACCCACGTGGCGTCTGGTAATTCTAACTTGTGTTTCAAAAAACTACGAACACTTCTGACGCACGCTCGTAATTCAGCAAGTGCAGGCCTCCGCCAGCACGGGATAACTGATTATTTCCCTGCGATTCCAATTAAAACTCGACGCAGTAATTAAAGCAAACAATTTACCGAGAGAGCGAAATGTGATGGAACGCTAAGTGCAGAGGTCACATCGCCAAAATATCTGTATCTTGCTTGCTGTTTCCTGCATGTTATTATTCAAACGAAAAGAAGCTACACTGGTAAATATTAAATGTGTGTGTTGGTATAATTTATATTGAATGGTTTTATTGTTACCGCCTTTCGTAAATAATTTTTTTTTGTTTATTTTGTAATACAAAATCGAGTGAACTTAATTTTTAAAAAGTTGTAGTAACTGTTATAGAACTTGAAAACAATTTAATTTCGTACAAATAATATTACTAACTTTGGCGCGAAGTTTTACAAATGTTAGTCATATTTTATTTTCATCCGTGTTTATTTTCTTTTGGACCCGGTGATAGTCATGTTCTGATTGGCTACGCATGACGCACAGGATTATAGGATATTGCCCAATTTTCTGTGCGCCGATCCTGTGCTGTTTTGCTGTGCGTGTGCTATTCTCTGTGCTAAGCCAATTGTAGCAGGGCCTTTACCTTACAACTTGTATAGTTGTAGTGAACTGCTGAATGTCGTTCTGTTTATTTTCCTGTTTAAATACAACAATAGAGAAATAATTTAAATTTAAATTTATATTTTCGTATTGTCTATCACTAATGATTTTCTTTTGCGAAACTATATAGGTTTTTACCAACCGCACAATATATTTTACTCGAGCAAACATTAAGTGACGACGTGTCCATAGAGGTTACATGTTTCCTGTCGTTAGCCATTGCGCGCGGAACTTAGAGTAAATATAGGGTAGAGGGAGTATCCTCTATAGGTACAGCTGCATACGAAATTGTGTGTTCAACATGTGTCACGTGATTTTAGTGAAATATGCGCGGGAAATTTGAAATAAAATTGAGAGCAAAGATAATAATTGCTTAATAATCACAACCATGTTGCGTTATTTTGGTACCTTATGAATTTATGAACTAAGGAGAGCATACCATATTATCGCATAGTATAATAGCGTAGAATTTTCAGAACGACAAATGTAAACAATGTTTGCCACGTTACTATTTTCCTTAACCCAGCTGTCTTTAGTAAAAAATAAATATTAGCTACATACTTACTATAAAGTTTTGAACCGAGATCTTGGTGACTCCACATGACTAAATATATATTCTGGAAGGTACGCCATGAGTTTCAAACAACACGACTGCATTTTAACGCCGAGAAAACATAAATAAACCACACAAAACTCTCGAGACCATGTTGGACACACATTTGTGACGTCATGCTCCCTCTACTATATATTACCTCTATGGCGCGGAAAGATATGGATTGGCTGGAAATAGTAATTTAGCAGGGCCTTCATTGAGTGCTTACTTTACTCCGAACTGCCTACAACACACATTTTCTCTTGCTAATATGCTTGCGGCACTACAATTTTTAAGTAATTAATTTTTGTTTGTGGAATAGAAAACTGCTTCTTCTACGGTAACAATAATTTTTCATCTGCATGTGTCGGCTGAATAAATCGTAAAATAATGAGAACAGCCAGTGATTTTGGTGAAAAGAATTTCCCAACAAATAATTGCAATGACTTCCGTGCACATCTGTAGTTTTGGTTCTGGTGGATGCTTGTAACGTTCGGCGTTTGAGGGTATATGAAGTTCAGATGTCGAGCGAACGACTGTAATATTTAATCGTCGATAAAATCTAAACTACTCATCATAATTCGATGGGATTTTTTTGCCAAGTAGATATTCCATTAGCGGACGTTTATTTATGTAGCACTGGACGGTAGTATGTTTTGCTTTCAAGTAAAAATTAAAACAACATGTAATTAGACATTTAGGGATTGATATCACAAAATCCATAATAATGGAAAACAGTAATTTTCAAAAATTTTAGTACGGAAATGTCTAGGACTCTATAATAACAGAAATTTAAAAAAAATTATTTTAAAAAAATTTAACTTCCGTAAACCACTCGCGCAGAGGTTTTCAGAGAGTAAAATTATTTTAAAACCAAAACGCAAATATTTTTTTTAAATTTCGGTTAATATAAAGTCCTAGATATTTTCGTACTAAAATGTTTAAAAATTACTGCTTTTCATTTTTATGGATTTTGTGGTTGCAATCCCTTACTTTTTTAAATACAGTTTTAAATTTTTTACTCGAAAGCAAAGTATACTATTGTCCAGTGCATAAAAATAGACGTTCGCTAATAAAATATATAATTGGTGAAAATATTTCATTGAAATAAAGTGAGTGATTTATCGACGATTGAAAATTTCAGTCGTTCGTCTTACATTTCCATACCCCTTAAGGAGTCAACCCGAATGGTATAGACCTGAGCTTTTGCAGTAATATTAGTCTCAATTAGTCAGTCAAATAAGATACACTCTGTCAATATCAGAGAAGAATATGTGTATGCAAGGCACCGAAAGAAGATGATTGTAAATTATTTCCACCAAAAATCATTGGCTCTATTAACAAGATCAGCCACGATTATATGGCGGAAAGATTTTTGACGTACTTGGTTTAAATAATTTATGTGCACGCCTGTTCTGCTTCATGGCCCGAGATTGAACGTTTTAACTCCTGTTTGTCCTTAGGTTCTATTGGAGAAACCACTGACGTAAAGCGTCACAATAATCTCATTTCGATTGGTGCAGTCACACGAGAGACGTGTCTTAACAGAGACTCGCTGCCAATAACCATGAAGCACAGCTGCAGATGTGCGTGGAAGGCGTTCAAACCAAATGGATGGAAAAATCTACTTTTCACGACAAAATCGCAGCTGCTAGTAATAAGATGCAGTTTGCTGCTATCTGTTGGCTGGACGTAGAAACGCAGTCTGTATTACATCAGAACCGCTCTAGCTACACTGTAAAAAAAACTTCCAAAAATGTTTATGAAGTAATTAACCTAAACGCAGTATGGGACAGTTACCATACTTCCGCCTTGTAAATATGCGAACTTATACACTTCTTACAATACAAGTCTGGTAACTTCAGTATACATTTGATTGTTTTATAAAAAGTTTAGGAGTGCTATCATGGATGTCTGGGAAACTATTCTGCCATTCCTACTTTCATAGCGTTCCTATACGCACGTGTGGCAAACATAGAAACAATTTTTTAGAGTGTATCCGAAATTGATTTACCGTATATTTGGTTCTTCTATATAAATGTAACGGTCAATTCAATACCAGTCCAAGTATAGAAAAAAACGTTAAGAAGAAGGAAAAAAACAAATGGCAAATTACAAACCAAAGAATAGTTTTAATTTGTAACTTGCCCTCATTGCAAGAATCGTTAAAAAAATAACACCAGTATCAAATGTGAACTGCGGTCATCTGCTCGCCTCTGACGTAACCAGCTAAAAGAGAAAGTTTTGTGTTATTCAAATACATTCGATGAAACACAGGTCATACTACAATTTGCAGTAATAATATGATTTTGGTAAAAAGTGTGAACTTAGCTAGTTTTCAAAATAACCGTTTCAATTGTAGTAATCATAGTTATGTTGGTAGAGGAACTGAGATCAGGTTAGTTGTATGTTACTCGAACAAACAGTTAAAGTATATTTACAATGTCACGACGAACTGGGTTGTTACGACAGTGCGAGACAAGCCGAGGAGCCACGGTGGTCCGCATTTAAGGGTGTTCAAGTAAGGAAAAATCATAACTTTATATTTACACAAAACATGGTTAGTTTTGTAGACGTTACATTACAGTACAATTTCAATTTACAAAAAAAAAATTCTCAGCCATTTTTCTCATAGAGGCGTGTCGAAGTCAAAATCTACATGATTTTCGTTCATACACATCCTGAAAATTTACTAACATAAAGGAACGAAATAATTCACAGTGAAAGTACATGTCCCGTGCTAGGGCATTAAGTATATAAAAACCCATTCAAACAGTATTTTGTATTTTTTAAAAATTTCTGAAACTTGAAATTTTTTTGCTTCTTTAAGGAAATTTATTTTTAATACAAAAGTATTTTCTATTAGACTTTTATATACTTAAACTCCTAGCCAGTGAAATTTACTTTTAATGAGAATTTTTTTGTTTCATTGTGCTGATTGCTTTTCAGGGGGGTGTATGAACTAAAAACACACAAATTTTGACTTTGAAATGCAATTATGGGAAAACAGGCTGAGCAAAATGTTATTTATAAGAGGAAAATATACTCCCAAGTAACGACTTAACACTGTTGAATTCAAATATAAAATATGGGCGTTGTCTAGAGCAATTTAGATCACCATGTATTTATTTTTATATTTGTGCCAGATATTTTTTTCTTGTTTTAGACCCAAAATTGGACTAAATGTTTATCTTGTGAATTTTTTTTTATCTGGCATAGTTCTTGCTTAATGGCTTGTTAAAGACAAATTTTGAATGTTACCGTTTTAAGGAAGACACTAAAACCAATTGACATACAAAATATAAAAAAAATCATAGCGAATAACAATGTCGTAGACTACAAGTTCAGCTGTGATAAGTCACATATTATTAAATTTTTAAAACTTTTAGTTTCAATTTCAGAATTTTTAAATACAATTTTTTTTTTAATGTACGTGAAATTGTAACCTGCGACATCTCTATCCAATGTGAATTTACTCAGTTTAGTATGTCAGTTAATTTA
>PNEQ01028398.1:162615-228334 GCA_003012365.1 Medauroidea extradentata
AAGAGAAAAACATATGTACTTAAAATATGAAAAAAAAAAAAAAAATGGTGATGAAAGTTGCTGTACACCGCGCCCTTAACATGTAGTTATTTAGTGCTGGTGAGTGGTAACATGAGGTGAGTATGGATCAGGGCCGGAATGAAGGAGCGCGCGAGAAAACCCGCCGACCCACGGCATCGTCCGCCACGATTCCCACATGCAAAAATCCGGGGAACGACGCGGCCGGGAATCGCTTTGGTGGGAGGCGAATGCTCTGACCTGGGAACATAACTTCTGAAATATTAACTTCATAATAAGTACGTATTTAATTGCATTTTGAATTAAGGTCTCGCTCTTTAGTTTTGCAGTGGTTCCGAAAATTTTTTAATTATGAGAATTAATAAATATATCGAAAATTCATCTTACAGTTTTAACACTTATATATCGTAGTTTGTAGCTAAATTGTTCTGTTAAAATACACCAAATTGATTTTTAGATTTTTGCCCATGAAATATTACATATTTTGTTGTCAAAATAAGCTAAAAAGAAGCAAGTAATTGTTGCTGATAAACTGTACATTGTTTTGAAAAACGCTCTGCCAAAAATTGTGTATCATATAACTGTACACAGCCTCAAAATTTTTCAAAGCATTTGTTTAAAAAAATATTCTAGTTATTTGCAATTGTTTGAAATAAATGAAAGATCATGGCCTTAATGCATTTGTAACGCTTAGCCACTATAAGTATACTGCAAATGGGGTAAAATGTATTACATAATGGAAATACTTTTTTTATACTTTACATTAATGAGTTAAATGACAGTTATTTCCATTTGATTTTACATTCTGCCGTTTAAAATGTTACTTGAAAAATTTATTGAATGTAAATAAACAAAATCATATATGAAATCACTGATATTTTACTTCAGAATTATATCACAGAGTGTGTGGATATAAAGATTTAAATGTCCAGTCTGCTGCGCCGTGCAATAACATACGCGTTAATTTAGTGCGCTAAATGTGTTGGTGTTTTTAATCTCTCGCTAATCTAGAATTAATTTTTACGCGACTCTATTTATTTTGGCAAAGCGGATGTTAAATTGTATTCTATTCTCGCTTTTAATTTCCCGGTTCGCCGACTGAGCCTCTCCCAGTGAATTACGAAATTCTGTTTGATCGCTTTTACGTTGCGTTTCCCGCGCGACAAGATTAAACGCTGGCTCGTACCATTATGCGGGGAGAGGCTTATTCTCAGAAAGAACAGAGTGATCACTTTCAAATGAACCGGAAATATACCCAAGTAACGTGGGAAATGCCACACTGAATCGACAGGACTATTTGTTATCACCTTAGGGAAACCGTAAACCTACAAAAAAAATCTCCCTCTGAAAGTAACTTGACATTGCCAGCATTAATTTTGTTTTTCGTTTTCTTGGGATTATTTTAACAAGTTTTCTTCACGTACGATGAAGTACGTAATCTCTTAATCTCTAATATTAAAAAATGTAAATTTACTTAAAAGTACTTGAGTCAGTTATTTTTGCGTTAGATTAATATTGCTTAGCAGCCAATAAAACCCTAAACGGCATGTATTTGATGACGCTAAGTTTTTCCTTAATAAATTTCTTACAATTGGAATAGTATCTTATTTGTAACAAAGAATTCTTTCAACACAGAGAAGGTTTTAATTAAATCTTACTGTACCATGAAGGGAACGGTTGTACTTCCTGATGGCAAAATATTCTTATGATTTCAAAAATATCAATTGTATACTAAAAAATTTTCCTTGCGAATAAGCTAATTTTTCAGTAGTTCGTTTTAAACATAATTATTCTTTACCGCAACAAAGTGTGTAAAATGAATAAGAAAGTATTTTTATTTGAATATATATGTTAAGAAAAAGCTAGTATTACAAAATGTCTTAAAAACAACAAGATCCTCATAACCTAGAAAAGCGTAAGTGTACATGCAATCCTTGACTTTAACTTTACTCGCGAGCAATAATTCGGTTCAAAAAATCCATGTTACGCTAACCTTATTTTATACGATTTTGCGATAACCTTAAAAGCAACTATATAAACATTTCCGGTATTTGTAATTAATTTCATTAAATAAAAATGTTGTATACAAACTGCTTTTTAGCTCTGTAAACACAATTCCATAACACCAAATTTAAAGAAGGATAAGTTTAGTCAGTTAAGATTGTGGTGAACAATCGTGCATTACTTTAAGTCAAAACATACAGCGTATATATGTGAAACTATTGTTTTTTTCTTTGGAAATTTTCAGTCAGAAAAATTCTGCTTTCTAGTCAGAAAAAATGTTTCCATACAAGCACTTATCTTAAAAAGTATGACTAGTTGTCCTATATAAAGTATTACCAAACTTGCCAAATGGCAAAGAAACATTTTGTTACTATTTCTACGTAAAATTTATTCTGTGATTCAAACGAAGGTATTTTGGTTATTTAAGATAAGGTATGTAGAAGATACAAATAATGAGTTTCAGAATGCACTCATCACTTGATATGGTCAAATAATAAAACTTTGTGTGGGATTACAGGCAAGAGCAGTGCTTCTACGATCTTTGAAATAGTTGTGCAGTTGGAGTATATGACTGGATATAGTTTTTTGGAGATACTGGATTGCGATGCAGATGTCAGTCAATGAAAACTACAGAGAGTAGTAAAACATAAATAAGCAGGGCGTGCTTTAGTCAGCAGGATACACACACAACGTAAAATTCCATAAAAGGAATCGTGTCAAATAAATCAAGGCCAGCCAAGTAAAAAAAAATAGAAGTTAAAAAAACCGAACATCACCAAACCAGACAACACAGGAGTAAGGCCTCTTTTTGCAGAAGGACAAACAGATAAAATCTATGAAACATAAAAATATAACAACGATTAAACGAAAAAATAACTTGACTAAAACGTACTCTAGTTATTTATATTCCTATTTAGTCTTACTAAAGGCTTTAATATTATTTGAAATTTGAACTCAATTACTTAATTTTAGGTTTCCGTATACTGGTATCACCAGACTCAGGTAACGTAATGTACATGTTTAATTTTATATTTCAAATTATGCTGGCCATGTTTAAAGATGTTGTCTCATTAGGTAAATTTTCTTTGAGATCAATGATTTATTCTTAAGGAGCAGGTTTAGATATATTGGGACCAAAGTCGGTTTTCTTTTCTCTTGGAATGAGTTGTAGGGATATTTATTATTAGTGAAACTTTTCGACCAGTTTATTTAGCATGCAGCTGAAATATAAAGTTTCCTTCCGTAAATTAGATTTGGGAATTGAAGACACTCCACCGTAAATTAATCGTACAATATCAAAGGAAAGTAATGCCGTGTTTCAATTGTTTTTTGTCGAACTTTTGCTTACAAACTTTATGCCTGTATGTTTCAAGTTCTTCACAAAATTAGGGTAATTAATTAGTGCGAAACTTTAAAAATTATGTTCTATCTTCAGTAAGCCCTCCCAGTGGATACTGGGTGATGAGATCATTCTCACGGACTAACAGTTAAACGTTCTACAATGCGATTATTGCATTGTAACATGAGTGGCACCTAACACTTTTTATAATTTACATAAAGAAATACCTTAATCATTGAAATATCAGCACGCTAACAGTATTTTTGACCTAGTATTTAAGGTTTACTTAATTTAAAAATTCAGTATCCAAACTACCTTACTTATACTTGTCAAACGTCAAACTTAATTAATTTTGTTTCGTGACTACATACTTTGTGATGGTAGTTGAAAACTCATTGCACATCGCACTTATTCTCTGTAGTTTTCTATGTGAGACATCTACGTCGCACTGGAGAATGTCCAAAAAGTACATTAAGTCAGATATATTTATTTTAGAACCATAAACACGTTTTTTTCATGAAAGTGTGTAATTAGCACGTCTACACAGTTGTTGCTTTGCTGATGATGCCGGTTTGTATTGCTGAGTCAGTTAAAATGTGCAATTTTGAAACCTCAGTTACATCATTCTTTTTATACAATGAATGTGTATTTTTCTGCCATGCTGTAGTTAAAACTAAGCAACCAAATGAAAATCTCCAATGTTAAAATTTAAAAGTTTCAATTAATAATAGTTTAAAGTTATTCTTGACACAGTGGTTTTTGTACTCAATTTATCGCAAACTACCTATAGTTAAAAATGGTTCTACAGTGGTTAGAAATAGTCCTGTGTAAAAATAACCTTACCTAAACTAATCTAACATACCGAAATATTTTACGTATGACTACTTTTAAATATTGTAGAGCCATTTCTCATCAGAAACTGATCATCTAAAGTTCATAGTTTGAACGGCATATGATGAGTAGCTGCTCTTCACAATTTCAGGCTGTTCAAGTGTCGAAAATTATTTCTGTGTGTCAAGGTTTTTCATACCTTTATGACTTCGCGGAAAATGAATGGGTAGAGACAATGTTAAATTTACAAAATATTTCAAGTCAACGCAGTTTTCAATTAACTGTACCATCTTGACGCTAATATTATTGGATAATGCAATCATGAACAATTCTGGGGCAAATCATACATGTTATGTTCATAATGCTGCACAGTTCTAACTGAAATCGTTGAAAAGGGAAAAAATGATCCAAATGTACGATAGATAGAGAGAGGTATATCGCGAATACGTTTAGTGTCAACAACCCTTAAAACACTGTGGTTTCTTGCGACATGTATGACTGGGTGTTATATATCTGACCAATAATAGGCAGCAAATACTACAATAGCAGGATTCTTATTGGCTTAGTCAAAAAGGACAACAGCTTCACGTACAAGTAAAAGCCAGTCATATTTTCATAAACTGAACGTACTTTGAAACCCAGCAAACAATCAAGTTTTCTCGCGATAAACCATCATTAGAGACATGCAAAATTCGCGTTGTCATTTGGTAGCAGACTAAACTTCACTTTCCTATACATAACAGAACATAATCTGCGATTCAATTGACCACGAAATTTTGTGTGTTGTCATTTACGTGTGTTACTTGTTTACAGAGATTGGCCTCTCTACCGCGTAAGCATTCTCCGCGGCAAGTCGCGGCAATATCGGCCAGCGGGAGACGTCGAACGAGCCTATAGTCACTTGGAGTCTAGTCAGATGTCAGAAAATAACGCGAATTTGGCATGTCTCTAACCATCATCTCTAACGATAACTAGAGATATGAAATATTCGCGGGTTCGCCGACGTTTAGGCTAGCCTCCAACTATGTATTCAAGACGACAACATCCGTTAATTAGCTGCTCTCTGATGCAGTCCTATGGGGCATATTAAGGTATATTTTAATTATTGGCACAGAGACTTCCAGGAGATGTCAAATAAGTCCAGGGCAAATTGCAAAAGGACACGAACTTTTAGCTGCTGGAATTCTAGCATGTGCCTAAAAGATAACGCGAATTTTTCAGGTCCCTAAAAACAGCTAGGGCCTGGTACTTTTTGCGAAAAGATTTCTTCAGCACTTTGTTCCAGTGACTTGCGTGCACGCATGCACCTCTGCTTTGTGGTCAGTGATTGGATGCCTTAACGTACAACGTCTGGAGGTTAAACCCGCAAATCACAGACGTGTTGTGTCACAGCTATCCACGTACTGATTGGCACAGTCAAATGAATAACGACTCTGCACAAAAACACTCTGCCAATAATCATGAAGTTGAGCTGATGTGTACACGTAGGACACTGAAACAAAGTGGGGCAAAAATCTTTCTGCGAAAACTTCTGGGCCCTAACGATATCTAATGCACCGACACCAAACGTTTAGTATTATATAGAGCTTGTTGGAGGCTAGCAAACAGTCAGTTTTTCTCGTGAATTTCCAGTGTCTCTAGATTTAGGATAAAATCGTAAGATAGGCTGGAAATATATTTATGACTTTATTTTCAGTTATGAACTCTTTGGGACATTAAAAATGTTGCAGGACACATTTAATTTACTTAGTGAATATAAATTGTTAGAGATTTGGAAAATTGTAAAAATGATTTCTGCCAGGGTATTCTTCCAATTATTGTAGCGTTCTGCGACATTTGTGGTTGTATGACGGTTATGCGCAGGATATGTTCGAATGAATATAGGCCAGTGGCTTCTAGTCTGTTGGGAAATATTAACGAGAAATGTCCATATCTCTACTCATTTCATGTCCTCGAATATTTTAAGTAATGTATCTTGCTTTCGCGAATCGCTGAAAATAGTACCTTTACTGTCTTTAGTAGGCATGACAACATTCGTGCAGAATATTTTACGATGTTACATGAGGGTGTAATCAACATACGCCTTGAACATTCCGTCATTATATAATACGGTCATCATTGAATACCATATATCGGCAAAGAATTAAGTCCGTGAGTTCCAAACCCTGTATGTTACACTGGTGTATTGGTCTAGCGAGCTAGGAATGGTCCTGGCACGCGCAGAGGAGAAATTTCCTCCTCGTCCTGCCCCTAACCAGCGGAGGTGTGTGCATCTGCTGATTGGTTGCAGCTGCTAATGGCACATTCAGGGCTCCGTCATTTCACCACTTACTGGCTGGGAGGGGAAATTTGGGGCGGGTAGCTGCGCAGTAGATACCATTTCACGTCCGCTGCGCCACTCTCTGAAAACCTTTCCTAGGTTGCGGGACCAGTAACACGACTTAAAAAGAAAAGCAACGCCGAAGGGTTATGCATTCGTACTGATTTCCTATACTCTCAAAGGATTTCCACTACCATATAAGATAAACCTACCGTAATTCGTGATAATAAGGCCTTGAACTTCAGTAACAAATATGTATAGATGATGGTTTAGCGCGGGAAAACTTGACTGTATCCTGGGTTTCAACGCACGCTTTTACTTGTACTTGAAGCTATTACCCCATTTGACTGAGCCAATAAGAATCACGCTGTTGTAATATCTAATGTCCGTTAGTGGTCTGCAGACAGCTACCTTATGCCACACGCATATCACCCAATCATATATATTGCAAAAACTGTTGTGTTTTAGAGGTTATGTTGCCACAAAACATTTTCGTGATGTACCATCATCTCTGTAAATGTGTTAAATATTTTAATTAGTTTTCTTATATTTGATACATTGTTCACTTATTGCCAAATATATACATGTCTGCTCTCTGTTGGTAACTTAGCGAACTATGTGTACGTATACTCCACAATTTTGTGAAGCCCGCTAAGTTATTTATCACGGTATGTATGTATATCATGATTAGAGGTACGTAAATCTCCCAGATACATTCCAGGTCAGGTTGAACGCCAATTATGTATACTTCATTGTCATGTATGTGACTTGCTGGCGGATGTTACGAAACGCGTTTGACTACTGCAAGCCAGTAGTAAGTAAGGAAATAATGCGAAGTGCTATCGCTTGCTACCTGCTTGTACGGTTATAAGCCAATAGATAATTGATTGTGGCCAGTGGGTGTATAGGACTGACAAGTCTAGGCTGCAGCCAGATGAATCCGCGAAATTGACGTACCTTTAATCATGATACACGATTAGTTTACCCTAACATGCGCTTCCAAACGAATGCTCGGTGTTATTTGCTCGTGAATTTTGAAGCAACACGTTCTATTCTCAGTTCAAGTCTATTCACGGCTGCCCACACTGCCTGTACGAAAGTTGTGCCAATGAAGTTGTACTGCAAACGTGTGACTGGGAGGTATACATTTAGAAGTCTTCGCCAGCTCGTGAATGAAACAGTTTCCGAACGGGTCTCTGCGAACGAATCGCTTCTGTATTGAGTTGCCTCGGTGTGTCTGGCTTGTTCGACCCGCCGCCCACGCGACGCGGCGTATTCTCTCGTCTTCACACAGCCATGCACACAGAACACGTTCAGAAGCCGGCATAAAATGGAGAAAATGTCGTTACACAAGGCGCTCGCCAAGCGGATAAAATAACGTGGGTCGTTCCATCTTTGCCAGTGCGATGTCTCTTGTGTGTGCTTCCTGGAAAAAATGTTTCTCGTTATAGATGTTCGTCGTTACAATAAGGACATTTGGCGACGTTTCTTCCGGGCATTTCATTTCTGCGAAGACAATAATGTATTCTGCAAAGAAATATTCAAACCAATTTTCATACACAATACATGCTTGCTGGATATATGCAACGCGAACTGGGCCATCAGAAATTTTCGCTTACTACTAGGGCTAGGAATATTTCGCGAGTTCATGTACCAACATGCTAGCATCAATTATCCTGTGTATACTGACGTCCTACCATTTCTCCATTACCTGCTACTCATTCAGACAGCAGGCAATGAACGAATAGACGGGGCTTGAGTATGCATAGGACATTGGATTCTAGCATGCAGGTCGTTGAACTTACGAATTTTACATAGCCGTGCTTGTTGCTCAGATATTTTATCAAATAAACTATCAAACATACAATAAAATCTAACTCTTAACAGATCTGTAAAACTACTGAGGTATTGCTGAAGATGACGGTTTATCGCGAAAATGTTTTGTGCCAACATAGCCTTGAAAACACCGTGATTTCTTGCAACATGTACGGTTGGTAGAGGTACGTCAATTTCGCTGATTCACCTGGCAGCAGCCTAGACTTGTCAGTCCTATACACCCACTGGCCACAATCGATTATCTATTGGCTTTTAATCGTACAAGCAGGTAGCTTGTTTACTACTGGCTTGCAGTAGTCAAACGCGTTTCGTAACAGCCGCCAACAAGTCACAGACATGACAATGAAGTATACATAATTGGCGTTCAACCTGATCTGAAATGTATTTGCGAAATTTACATACCTCTAATGTTTGGGTGTTATACGTCTGACTTAACGTAGGCGTCTGCAGACCAATAACAGGCATCCAATATTACCATAGCGAGATTCCTATTGGCTCAGTCTAATAGGGCAACAGCTCCACGTACAAGTGAAAGCCAGCAGTTTTTATATTAGCTGAACATACGCTGAAACCCAGCAAACAGTCAAATTTTCGCACGACAAATCATCGTCTCTGGATATTACGCGTATTATATTACGTGCAATATAAGGATATAAGACTTGCCTAAAGAATAACTTAAGCTGGCTAGTTGAAAAAAATCCATTATACTATACGTAATATCTAGTTGCGTAAAATGGTATTGGGAAATATACACAAAATTTTATAATCCATATCATTACATCAGAATAATTTGTATTAAAAAATTAATTACATTATACCCGGCAAATATACAAGCATGTGAATTTTTTAATTATTATTTAGCTCACATATATTGAATAAGACATTATAGGCCTACCTTTGTAATAATGTTTCTAGTAATAAATGCATGAGATATGATACTGCCATCCTTTCTCTCAAAATAATAGGTGCAAATTAAAAATAATAACTTTATATGTTATTATCTTCTATACTTGCATTTAATTTAAAATTCACGTGCATTGAAAAAAATTTCTAACCTGTACATAAAGAAGTGCATGCAATGAATTTGCCAAAGTTATCTTGTATATAGTAGCAAGTTTTCTTTAGGCAGTAACTCCTATAACTGTGTATGTACATATTGTTTTTTATATTTACAGAAAATGAAAATTTTTGAGTCATGTGCAAGACCTCAATGTACCGTAATTTTGCACCGAATATAAAGAAAAACTCATATTTCTTCCTGTATATTTCATCTCGTGTGGTTAAAGTAGAATCGTATTTCACGGAACACACGCCACTCGGATGCACATAACTTGTTGAAACGTAAACCTGTAAAATTCCGAAGACTGGCCTCGTCCGGGATCGAACCCGGATAGTCACCGCAGCCTCTCAACATGTTTTTTAAACGTTTGTTACAGGAAAATTTCACGTATGGTCAAATAATGCCCACTCAATTCTTTTAGTAGAAAACATGACTGTACCTCACAAAAATGACTGTCTCGGCGATCCTACAAAAACATAATTTTCGCGAATTTGTCAGACTTCAGAAGGGTAAGAAATAATTTGTACGTGTATTTTGTATTTCATTTGCAGGTATTAGCGTAAAGTCAAACATGTTTCACGGTACGCCTGCCGTATATGATAGCACAAATAATTATTTCTGATCGCTAGTAATAACTAAATGCTACTTCTCCCTATATCTACAAAATAATAACTTCACAAATACTGCCATGCTCTGATATACTGACTTCATAGACATTTAGAATGCGAAATGTATTAAACGTATTAGTTTACTAAAATGAACAGTTAATTTCATCGTCTCTATGTTATTCCAAATTTTTTCCGTGTAGATATAATGGGTGCCTCTGATAAAAAAAATTAAGCTTACCGTTACAAAACTCTTTATGGGTAATTAAATGCAATTACAGCGTCTTGTGTCAGTTTCCTTGCTTTCATGTGCCAGAACTGTTTATGCAGTGGCGGCTCTATGGTTGTTGCCAGTGAGGGCAGAAGTTGCAGAGAAGTGTATATAGTGTTGTGCCCTAGTTGACGTTACATCCACTGACACGCTGATATATACATGCACCTTATTACTGACTGGTCACAACACAATAAGTAGGCAGTAGATAGTTTACGGTCATTGGTACACGGCGGCTTGTTCCCACGAGTGTGCAGTTCTGTGCAACTTGTACCCTCCCTGGCAACAACCCTCGAGTCGCCACTGTGTATACGACAGCAAACAACTAACGTTCAAACTTCCAGTCAAGTGCAATAGTTAGGGGGGAAAATAGTTGTCTTAAAAATATGCTAAATATGGCTTATAACTGTTTTACTAATGACACATCGAACTCACAAGTTTTTGGTTTTGCGATGTATAGAAATAAATAATGATCAAGTAGTTGGTTCACGTTTGAATAATACGCCGTGTTCAACTTTAGGGCATCTGGCAGTAAAATTAGCAAAATTGTTCGGTTTTTAACGTTGGATGTATATATATATATATATATATATATATATTATTCTCACGTGTCTATACATTCAGGTCATGCAGGCTACAAAGAGTTATCAGTAACTTTTACGATGGCGTTGGCTACAGAAATGTTTGTTGTCGTATATGTAAACATATACGACAGCAAACATTTCTGTAGCCAACGCCATCGTAAAAGTTACTGATAACTCTTTGTAGCCTGCATGACCTGAATGTATAGACACGTGAGAATAGAGGGGATAGGTTGCATGCAGCTGCTGTTTTAATAAGATACGCACCAACGTAAAGCTGGTTAACAAACGTCCAGCATTGTTATAGATCCCCGGCGGTGAACTACACAAATGAGCTTTACGTGGCACCAAAAAGGTTTTAAAAAAATTACATTTGTCCTGTGTTTCAAGTTTGGCACGAAAAAAATACAACAGTTCCTTAGGTACAATATCCTCGTATGCTACTACTGTTAATGATATTACGTTAATAACCCCTGTAAAGTATTACTATCTGACAGATCTATTGTATAGTTGACAACACTTTACTTTCGTATCAGTGAGTAAACAATATATTATTTTGACTATATAAAAAAATCGAGGAAATTAAATGTACCTACCGGGTGTAATTGGTAAATGTGTATTATTACGGTATAAACACATAATTTCTGTTCCAAAATCATATTTTATATTAAGCTCGTTGAATTTTAATGATTTTAGGAGATTAGTTTTTGTTATTTACGTTTAAAGGCGTACTTGAAACCTATTTACAGTATCACGTAACACCCTATAGTAACATTCATGGTCCAGCAGGTTCAAAGTCTTCTTTCGGTTAAGTTCCTGTAGACTCAGGTTTTTTTGCGAATATTATCTTTGGAATAGTTAAAGGAAACAGATAAGTTAAAACAGTCACATAGACATTACAGAGGCGTCATTTCAGGTTTTTTTTTTGGGGGGGGGGGAGGCAAGATTTTTGTTCGGCGACAGTGACCTTGTTGCATTTTTCTTACTAATTAAGCACGTATAAATCAAAATGTTAACAATAAAAATTTTGTTTTATGTGCTTATGTTGACATTATTTAAACATGATACAATTAATATATTTTATACACTTGAAATTATAAATCCAGGGGGGGTGGCAATTGCCCCCTGCCCTCCCCTAAATTACGTCCCTGAGACATTGTGAAAGTTGTTTTAACTCTGTTCCTCTTTTACGCAATATCATAATGTTCTGTTTAATTATCAACTCTCTAAGTTGTATTTTAGCCAAAACTATGTAACTTGCTGTTTAAAAAAAAATCATTGCCTCGCGTATCAAAAGCAGTTTTGAACATATCTGTGTGATGGGGTGCACGACGTCGGATACGTTTTGGAACTTGAGGACAATATTAGCGTGAACAGCGTAATTTGTAGTTCGTGGTCTTAAGAGGGCGTGGTACATAATTGAACGCTAAAAGCGACAGTTAAACAATAACAATCCTAGACAATAGTTTTAGCCAACATTTAAAACAGAATTGTTTTCAGTGTTACGAACTTCTGAAGCACATTCTCTGACGCCGGAACCTCGTGCATTTAACTGGGGCGCAAGAGATCACCCGTAACGAATTAGTAATTCTGGATAAATATTCACTCATAAAGTTGACAAATACCATTACCTAGGACTGTCGTTGAGTATTTTATCTATATTGGCTTCGAAAAAAGCGTAGAAATCAATTGATGTTTTCAGCGTTTATTTATCTACCACGCTCTCTTAAGTTTCGTTTATAAATGATTGTTAAACACACTTGTACATGATACAGAATTTTTTCAAGGAAATTGATTAAAAGTTTTGTATGTTGGTGTAGTACACATTTTATTATAAAATTAATAGAAAATATAACTAAATATAAACAATGAGTGAAGATATAAGAATTGTCCGAGAGACGTTTCTATAGGTTGTTCATAATAAACTCAGCACTGCTTACAATTTTCTGCGGAAAATTATTCTACATCTTTACTATTTTAGGTACGAAAACTAGTGTAAGCATTTCACAAATATCAAATCTTTACTTCTTTAACGGCAATAAATACATTGTTTCGATCATTACAAGTGTTACGGAGTGTTCACATGAAGTTGCGACCACATTAAGAAACATCAGAAACAGTGTGTAACTATGATGAATAGAGACCTAAAATATTCGCATTTTCGTTTGGGTACAGGCTAGAATTAAAGACAGTGTAAGTTCGTGATATAATTTCGGCTCTAGAGTTATTTGCCACAGCTTATAGATAGCTGAGCCGGTGAAAATGAAACAACTTAATGCAGGACCAGTTAAGTGATATCATGTGTTAGCGAGCGTTCAGTGAGGCGCTGCTGTCTGATACTGTACAAAAACATTCTATATAGGCGGTTCGGGATACAGTGAGCACTCAAAACAGACCCTGCTCATAACAGATTGAATATTAGAACACAAGGTGATAAATGCATAGAAAAAAAAAAATACTCGTAATCACATTTTACTTGGTTCTTGGTTACATTTTGTAAGTTGTATATGTTGTCTGTCAAACAACCTTCTTCAGTTTTGACGATTTTGGCCTGTCAACAATATATGTCTATATATATTTTTTTTTTTTTTTTGAAAACTGCTAAGGATTTTGTCATTTTCAGGTTGGGTGTTAGCTCGTCCCAGACACGGCTAGCCATGTAACTGAATGATCGTTGGATCACAGTGGTTGAAGACATTGCAGGCTGCAATGTCATGCTCATAAAAATAAAGAATAAACATTATTTGCATGAAAGAAATTCTGAAAGTGATAATAAAAATTAAAAAATTTCAACAATTTTTTTAATGCAAATAAGTTTTATTCTTTATTTTTATGAGCATGTCGTTGTAGTCTGCAATGTCTCTATCCACTGTGATTTTTTTGAGTTTGGTATATCAATATCAGTTAGTTTTTGTGTAGTCCTTAAAACGGACACATGCAAAATATGACTTTAACAAGCCATTACATGAAAACTATGAGAGATAAAACATTTCATAAGAGCCAAATTTAGTCACATTTTGTTGTTAAAATAAGAAAAAAAGTACATGGTACAAATAAAAAATAAAAGAATGGTCATGGAAATTGCGGTAGACCGGGCCCTTAATCCATCAGTGTTACCAATCACAGAAGTTTGGCAGGTGGCATGTGCCTATTCCAAGTTGCGGTGGACGACGGTAATTGTGGAGACCGTGTGACAGAGGTAATTGGAGCGTTTAACGGTTGCCGGATATCAACCCCCTTCCCCTCAACGTGCTCCTCGCCCACCCTTCAGCCTCCCTTCTCAACCCCTAACCGACGGACGTCCAACCATGATCAGTCCCGCTGTATAGCGGCATCCTTGTGCCGTTCTGCCTATCACCAAGCTGCTTCCTCTCTGCCCGTGGTTAACGGCCTGTCTGACTTCATTTGCTCCTGGCCGGGCTGGCAGTGTTGCCAACTCACCAGATTGTATCCCGCAAGTTTGGCAGAATTTGTAAGTACTTAAGAGCGCTCTGTCCAGAAAATTTCGTAATTTTAAATTTTTGCTGAACACTTTTTCAGATCTTAAGCATTACGTTAATAGTAATTTCCCACACACAAAATAATTTTCGGTTCCGTAATTTATGTACAAGCGCATGCAAGAGTAGTGATTTTACTACTTCCGCAGCTCACACAAAGTATAAACTATCCATAAGCTATTAATGATAAGTTTTAAATGAAATAAAATGCATTAATCTACAGAATGACACCTTTGTAGTTTTATGTAACAATTAATTTTTTAAAAATTTAGGTTTTTAAATATTAGAAAAAAATTGCGTACATACAAGAATTATTTTTCATGCAAACAATTTTTACTTGAAAAAGATATTATTCTAAACCTAAATGCATTTATTTGCACTCTAAATTATTTCATTTGTATCGTTTAAATAGCTTTTTAGAATTTATTGGTTTGTGGACATACGCCATTGCTCATGTTTTGCTGATCAAACCTGTGTTGAATGACAAAGTACGAAAACGAACAAGAAAAAACTAATGTAAAAAAAACAAAATAGAAAAAAAGCAATCCCAGAGGAATTCGTCTTTTTTTTTTTTTTTAATATTTTTTATATTACACAACAAAGAATTATAGAGATATAATTCTTTCTTCTCTAATATAACAATTTTAAAAAAATAACAGAATTCCTCTGGAATTGTATTTTTCTATTTTTGTGTGTGTTATTTTATATTTGTTATTTCTTGTTCGTTTTCGTACTTTGTCATTCAACATAGGTTGTATCAGCAAAACATGAGCAATGGCATATGTCCACAAACCAATAAATTCTAATTGTAAACTACCATTGCAACAAACATTTACAAATTTCTTAAATAGCTTTTACTTTGTACAAGCGACGAAAATAGTGGAATTGTTAGTTTGATATGCACTTGTACGAAAATTATGAAACCGACAAATATTTCTAATGTATTGTGCTGCTTAAGATTTGGATAGTGATAGATAACATTTTTAAGTTACAAATTTTTCTATGGAGAGCCCTATTGTAGGTTAAATGTTTATTTTGTAGGGCGTCACAGTTTTAGAGCGTTATAACACGATATCAGAAATCAAATTTTTACAGATAAATGTTTATAACTAAACTGTTGTTTGTTTTTGACTAGAATAGATTGACACGAGTATTAATGCATAATTAATATTTAAAAATTTTGTTAAAATTATATATTTTTAAAACTTACGTTTTCTCTCCCAAGGCATTATTTTAAAAAAAACTTATTTTATACTACTTAATCACATGGTTTCTATCATTGGGGAAAATTTGGAAGATCCTTGTAAACTTCGGTGGATTTTCAAATTCTAAGTTGGCAACACTACTATTTGGAGTAACCATGATCTTAAAAATATTTTAATTAGATCATTGGCATATGTTTGGATGAGCTTAGTAAATAACGTGTGATTGGCAACGTGTACTCATTAGTTATAAAAAACTCAGATTTTTTTTACAGGGCCATATACGTCTCAACAATGGAGATTACGTGTGTTAAATTCAAGATACTCGCTAAAATAAAAGGAAATGTATCTTTTTCAACTCGGTTGCTCTTTTTTTTACGTTTATTGAGCTAAACTTAGAAACTTTGTCTGACTAAGACAGCAAACTTTGCGATATATTTTAATCGACTGTGTAAATTCTAGGCTGAATCATAATACTAATACGATTACGAATGTTTAAATCGTGTTAGAGCTTTATCTAAGCATTAACACATAATTGAATTTCTGTTCGCAAGAATAACACTGGACCAAGACAAAAAGTCTCAAGCTTTTTAATGTTCGAGCTGTTATGTATATCTTACTAAAAGTATTGTTGTAATAATATTTTTTTTTTTTTCAAAAAACTGGTAATAATTTTTAGTTACGGCAACAAGAATTTAATTTCGTCAAGTTGTTGACAAAAATAATAAATAGTAGGCTACAGACTAAAATGAATATAATTGTATTTGAAGATATTTTAAGGTGCGAGAGAAATGTAGTCATACGCCATATTCAGAGATGATGGTATATCGTGAAAATGTTTTGTGCCAACATACCCTTGAAACACACGTACTTACTTGCAAAACGTATGATTGAGTGATATGCGTCTGACACAACGTAGCTGCCTGCAGACCAATAACAGGCATCAAATATTACAATAGCCGGATTCTTATTGGTTTAGTCAAATAGGGCGACAGGTCTACGTACGAGTAATAAACAGTAATGTATTCATGAGATAAACGTACATTGATACCCAGCAATCAGTCAAATTTACCCGCGATAAACCATCAACTGTAGGCATACGTATATACAGTCTTATACAGTACAGAAAATTATGTTCGCCTGTAACCCGCTGTTACAGTCAACATTAGCAGGAAATTTCTAAGAAACATGGAACAAGGAATAAGTGTTATTGGCTCATAGAAAGTTTACTAGATAGTATTTATGTAGAGTTAACATATGTTTATATATTCCGACGTTTAAAATCAAACGTAACAAAGTGCATAGTACCATTATAGTATATAAACATTATATATTATTTAATACTGTCTGTTGCGAAGAAACTAATATGTAGAACCACCGAGTTTTTGGCGAAGTAATTTTCCACGATCTTGTTTCAATAACATATATGCACATCTATAGCTCAGCTTAATGGTCAAGAATTGAATGTATTTTAACTCCTAGCGTTACCATAGCTGTCGTTAGTAGAAGGCTGCGGCCATAGATCTGGCAACACTGTCAGGAAGTGTCATTCTAACACTTCTTTATAGCTCTCCAAAGACAATGACTCTACCTGATTCGTTATTGTGCCATACATACCAGCGAATCAGGGGAAGCCATTGCCGTTAGCGAGACAAAAGCAGTGTTAAAATTACCCTTCCCGTACAGGGTTGCCAGATAGATATAAGGCCGCGGCCATCTACTAAAGACGGCTATGGTCTTACGCTTCTACCAGCAAATCACAGACGTATAGTGTCGCGGTAACTTTAATATCCTTGACGCAGTCGAACGCTACACCTTCACACAAAGGCCCGCTGCCAATTACAATGAATCAGTAGGGATAGGAAAAATTCGCGAGTTCAATGTCCTGCATGCTAGAATCCAATGTTCTATGCATACTCAAGCCCCGTCTATTATTTCGTTGTCTGTTGTCTGAATGAGTAGCAGGTAATAGACAAATGGTAGGGCTTCGGTATACACAGGATAATGGATTCTACACTCTACAAAATTGTTTGTAAATTTGCCACACGTATGCATAGGAGCACTAAGAGTGTCGGTATAGCAGAGCTGTTTTCCAGACATCAATGTTGGAACTCCTAAACTATTTAATTAAACAGTCACATGCATACTAAAGTTACCAGACTTGTTTTGTAACAACTGTAAAAGTTTGCATATTTACAAGGCGGAAGTATGATAACTGTCCCATACTGCGTTTATGTTAATTACTTCATAAACATTTGAGGAAGATTTTTTTTACAGTGTAGCATATTGGTCGTTGAACTCGCGAAATATTCCCAGCCCTGTGATTCAGAGATAGGGAAGTGCTTGTAAGGTACTGAAAAAAAGTTGGGGAAATTGTTTTTATTTACCAAAGTTCATTGGCTCTATTCATGCATTCAAAAATTTAGAGACTGAAAAATTTGCGGATTCACTGACCTGTAGAGTAGCCTCCAAGAATATATATGCACTCAAGCTAACAACAGGTGTTCATTAGTAGAGACATGCAACATTCGCGTTTTCATTTGGTAGCAGACTACACTTCACTTTCCTATACATAACAGAGCATAACCTGCGATTCAATTGGCTACGAACTTTTATGTGCTGTTATTTACATGTGTTACGTCTTTACAGAGATTGGCCTAACTACCGTGTAAGCATTCTCCACGACAAGTCACGACAATATCGGCCAGCGGGAGACGTCGAACGAGTCTATAGACACTTGGAGTCTAGTCAGCTGTCAGAAATTAACGCGAATTTTGCACGTCTCTATAATCATTAGCTGCTCGCTGACACAGTGATATGGGCCTGTACTTAGTTACATTGTTTTATTACTGGGTCAGCGACTTACACGAGGTGACAAATAATTCAAGGACCAACTGCGAGAGTGACACGAACTTACAGTATATGAAATTCTAGCTTGTGCCTAAAATAAAACGCGAATTTTTCAGGTCCCTTCAAATATGACACATTTAAGTAGTTTGTAACCGAAGTATTCCAACGTGGTATTTTCTTGCAACCAGTAAATACGTTGCCGCTTCACAGATGGGTTAAGTATCGACAAATCGGGAACCAAAGGTAGACTGCAAGAATTTCTGCGAATCATCACAATGTCTGGTAAAGTAGTATGTACACTAGTATAGCTTACAGTATGCTTAGAGACACTGGAAAATCGCGTGAATAGTTGACTGTTTGCTAGGTTCCAACGTGATGTATATAACACTGAATGTTTTGTATCGACATTGGCTATGGTTTATTTGAAGCCTTGTGTCTCTCTACAACAGGCCCAGTTAGAACTGTACAGCTTGGACACACAGCGTGTGTGGTTTGTCCCAAAACTGTTCACACGTGTCACGGTTAATATACTATAGTTTATTGGAGACTATGCTAAACATTTTCTCGATTTTCCAGTATCTCTAAGTATGCTTAGCACAATGGTCAAAAGTTTACAACATCTGAAACACGACTACGATCGTAACGATGGTGACTAAACAGGTTAATTAAGTGCTTAAAACAATTTTACTCCATTTTTTAAAACAAATTTCTAAGCAGAGTAATTTTTTTGTGCGTTCGTTTGTTTGTTCAGTGCGCTACAGTGCGGATATTTTGTACGTTAAATGTCGTAAAAATTAACCCGCATACCGTAACACATTTTTCATATTTTGCTTTTTGTACCACGTTGCCTGTGCCATTTCATAAACTAATATGGCTTTGACAAATTGCATGAAATCAATTCTTCTGGAGAGGCCCTTTGATGTGGCCAGACCTGTCACGTCTTTTTAACTTTGTGTCGACCTACAGGGAACGACGTGTGATTGGAGAGTGCTTGTTGATGAACGTACCCTCTTCACTACGTCTGACTTTTTTTTTTAACGTGTCTGTCATTCCGCTGTTATATTTGCCGCTTACACATATGTGGAATTTAACACGTGATATTTTCTAGATGCTTTGAAAGAAATACTTGCATGTGGTGTAATTTTTACTCCCATGGGATTTAGTTTTCTACATCCAGGTTTGCCTATGTTTTCGCTTGATTGCGCGATGAGATAAACATTTTGTTGGACTATACAAAATTTGCTTGGCGCCACCAAACAACTTGATTGTTCAGTACAACCTTTTGGTTCACATACTCTACGAGTACAGCTAAATATGTGTTTAAACGTGCGTATATTTGTAAGCCAAGATATGTATGACACAAGTTACAGCGCCGAGAGTCGAATCCAGGGATCGCTATGTTTGCAACCAATATTATATCAGACACGAACAGGAAATGTTGTTGGTTTTATTTCGCCTCATGGTGTGTCGTATTTTTATTTTTATTTGTATGTTTGTCCCTCTGCCAAAGCAGATCTCAAATCAGGGTTATTCATCTTGGTGGCATCTTGGGTTTTTCTTTTGTTTTTTTTTTTTTTATTTTTATTTCTTATCAGTTTGTCCTTGTTTTTGCTTGACGCAACTCCATTTATGAAATTTTATGTTGTATACTGTATGTATCCTTTTGAATAAGGCATACTCTGCTTATTTATGTTTTTCTATTATCTTTAGTTTTATTTGATAGTCATCTATATCGCAATGGAGTATGTCCAAGAAACTAAATCCAGTCATGCACTCCCATTGCACAGTTCTTTCAAAGATCATAGATATAAAGTACAACTTGGCTATCTCAAGCAAATTATGGATAGAGACACTGGAAAATCGTGAAAATGTTTAAAATGGTTTCCAATAAACTGTATTATATTAACCGTGATACGTGTGAACAGTTTTGGGACAAATCACACACGCTGTGTGTCCAAGCTGTGCAGTTCTAACTGGGCCTGTTGTAGAGAGAAAAAATGCTACAAATAAACGATAGCCAATGTCGATACGAAACATTCAGTGATATATACATCACGTTGTAGCCTAGCAAATAATCAACTATTCCCGCGATTTTCCAGTGTCTCTAAATATGGAAAGTTTTCCTTTTCTGACTCACGTATTCAATAAAAAAACACTTCGCTTTTGCTACTCAGAATGCAGCAAAGTCGGGTTCGGGGTGCTTGAAGCAAATCTCGTTGACAAAGGACTCTCGGAACGAGGTTATTTGTGTAGGCGCGTGTGTGTGTTTGTGTGCGAGGCCCTCATCAGCGTGGGAACGTTGCTTTCATCTCTTCGGCTCCGGATTGCTTTGATGGCGCCGCCTACCTTTGTGTAGTCGCGTCGAGATATTCTCGCGCGAAAACAAATATACCGCGCCAGAAGTTTAGCTGCAAAGTACAGACAATACCAGCAGCTTGAAAATTTTTTCCGCGGGTGTACTTTCACGTGGGGTCTAACTAATTTTATCCAGATGGTGGCACGTAGGGACTCTGATGATTGGTGAAAAGAATCTAGCACCAAATTATTTCAATGCCTTACGCGCACATCCATATCTTTGCTTAAGGGCGCGGTCTACCACAATTTTCATCATCATTATTTTATTTTTTAATTGTACCAGATATTTTTTTTCTTGTTTAAGACACAAAATGGGACTAAATTTAGCTCTTATGAAATTTTTTTTCTCTCATAGTTTTCGCGCAATGGCTTGTTAAAGTCATATTTTGCGTGTTTCCGTTTTAACGACTACACTAAAACCAACTGATATACCAAACTAAAAAAAATCACAGTGGATAAAAACATTTCTGGCTACAATGTCATGCTCATGAAATTAAAGAATAAAATTTAATTGTATTTAAAAAACATTATTGAAAGTTTTAAATTTTTATTTTCAGTTTCAGCATTTATTTAAAATTCAAATAATTTTTATTCTTTAATTTCATGAGCATGTCATTGTAGCCTGCAATGACTTTATCCACTGTGATTTGTTTTTGGTATATCAGATGGTTTTAGTGTAGTCGTTAAAACGGAAACATGCAAAATATGACTTTAATAAGCAATTACGCGAAAACTATGAGAGATAAAAAAAATTCTTAAGAGCCAAATTTAGTCACATTTTGTGTCTAAAATAATAAAAAAAAATTATCTGGTACAAATAAAAAATTAAAAAATGGTGTTGAAAATTGCGGTAGACCGCGCGCCCTCGCCGGTGTCGAGTTTCAACCTTTGACGCGTGGGAACAGCGTAGCGATGAGAGCCAGTGTCCCACGCTAGACGAGAAGCATATCGTCTCTATTCACAGCGCCAAACTAGCGTGCAAGGTTTATTTGTAGTCCATTTCCTACGGTATTTTAAGACTGAAGTAAAGACCAACGCATGCCTCTTGGTTTGCACTTTACGAATTTAGGTAATATTTTCGGGATTGTAGCAGTCCAAAAAAAACCGTCTCTACTCCTAGTATTTTCGTCACAAACTTGATTTCAAACAACTGAAAGTTTGTATCGTTTTCACAGTATTAGTAGGGACTGGAAACTTTCGCAAATCCAATTACCTGTAGGTTAGAATCAAATATCCTCTGCGTACTCAAACCCGACAATTTGTCAACTAGCTGCAGCTCGATGGAACAATAAACAATGAACGAATAGACGGGGCTTGAGTATGCATAGTACAATGGATTCTAGCCTACAGGTCATAGAATTCGCAACATTTTCCAGTCCCTAAGTATAAGGCCTTGGCGCATTTGACGTATCATTGAAGGTGGTTGGCAAATAATACAATAAACAACTAAATGCATGGTCAATTAGGATCTATGAATTTAACAGTGAGTAGCCACTAAAAATATGTTGCCTGCTTCAGCAGACATATATTCTTGGAGGTTATCCTACATGTCAGCAAGCCCGAGAATCTTTCTGGTCTCTACCAATCACTAGAGACATGCAAAATTCGCGTTATTTATTGAAACAAGGCTAAACTCCTAATAGTTACATACTCGTCCAACTTCTCCCATTGGCAAAAAATACCTTGGTCTGCCGGGTAAAATGCACCTGACCAATAATTAAAAGTTGCATGTTTGAGTGACCAACCTGCTATAAAGCGGTCACATACGTAGCAAACATCACATAGAGGCTACGGCCAGTGTAATGTCATACTGTAACACTGTATATCGTCACCCTAATTGTAAAACCACCTAACTCCATTTTGTATGAATTTTTGGGGGGGGGGAATCAGTTAATTATTTTTCTGTAGTGAAATAAAACCTTATTTTTCATAACGTTACAATAAAATAACTCTTTATATTTACTTTTTAACCAAATTTTGGACATATCATATAGTTAAGATGATTTAAAGAGACAAAAGGCAATAAATAAAAAATGGAGTTCCGAGGTTTTTTAATTAGGGTGACGACAGAACTGCTTAGTTTAGACAGTTACCAAACAATAACTTGAATTTCGCAGGTTCCTACCAATCACAAAACAAGAAGCACAGATGCAGATGTAAACATAAAAAATATTGAAACTAGATGGTGCAAATTTATTTTCGGCAAATATAACTGGTTCTAGTGGTATACCACTTTGACAGCGAGGTGATCAGAGACGGTTACGTGCAGCGTTTCAAAATTAAGAATCTTCCATGGCCTTTGTTGAGTAATCACATGGATCGATAAGGGGAAACTAACATCAGGAAAGTCGTAGCAAGGAATCGAATGCGAGTCACACGTGTTGCCTTAAGAGTTACGTCTTTTCACGTCGATATAGAAAATGGTGCGTAATTGTGTTAACACATATATGATACGCGGTAATAGCATAAATATGATGTAACTTTCAATAAGGGGCAAACAATTAATTAATGACAAGAAGAGTATTCATGGATATACGCCATTGGCGTATATCCATGAATACTCATTTTGTCATACATCCCCATTGCAAAAATCTTTCAAAGATCAATTAATTAATAACTATTGTTTAGTTTAGGAAACAAGTGTAACACTAATGGAAAGTTTGCTTTAAGGGCGCGGTCTACCGCAATTTGCATCATCATTATTTTATTTTTTTATCTGTACCAGATATTTATTTTTCTTATTTTGGATATAAAATGTGACTAAATTCGAATGTTATGAAGTTTTTTATCTCTCATAGTTTTCGCGTAATGGCTTGTTAAAGGCATATTTGGCATGTTTCCGTTTTAACAACTACACTAAAACCAACTGATATACCAAACTCAAAAAAATCACAGTGGATAAAAACGTTGCAGGCTACAATTACATGATCATAAAATTTGAGAATAGAAATTATTTGTAATTTAAAAAAAATATATTGAATTTTTAAATTTTTATTTTCAGTTTCAGCATTTTTTTTTTAAATTCAAATAATTTGTATTCTTTAATTGTATGAGTATGTCATTGTAGATTGCAACGTCTTTATCCACAGAGATTTTTTTTAGTTTGGTATGTCAGTTGGTTTTAGTGTAGTCGTTAAAACGGAACATGCAAAATATGACTTTAACAAGTCATTACGCGAAAACTATGAGAGACAAAAAAATTTCATAAAAACCAAACTTAGTCAAATTTTATGTCTAAAATAATAAAAAATATATCTGGTAGAAACCAAAAATACAAAAATGGTGATGAAAATTGCGGCAGACCACACCCTTAAGGCTTATTCCCTTGATCGCCATTATTGTCTACGCATTGTATTTGGGATCATTCCCATATACTCTGTGGAGAGCGGATGCACGTTACTAGAGACCTGAAAAATTCGCGGGTTCAACGACCTGTAGGCAAGCCTCCAAGAATATCTGCGTACTCAAGAAGACAACAGCTGTTTTACTATCTGCACGAAGATAAGGCGAAACAACACGTTCTGGACTCCACGTGTTTTTATTTATTATTAACTCAGCGCTCTCTAGGAAGGGTCAAATAAAGCAAGAGCCAATTGAGAAAGTGACACGAATATAAAGTTATTTGAATTATTGCTTGTGTCGAGAAGAAAACGGGATTTTTTTCAGGTCCCTACACATTACCTTTGGTGTTAGAGATAAAACAGCTGTAAGTAATTCTTTCTCGCAGATAATATAAATCTCGTTGTTTGGTTGCATACACGCGTTCTTTAACCGTGCCCTGAACCAGAAAAGCGCAACGACGAACAATTCATATTTGATGAGCTACCCACATAAGTGTAAACATTAAAATAATAAACACACACCCCCACCTCCAAAAAAGGTGTATTAATCAACCTGTTAATTACAATTCGTTTTAAAGTCCTCGTCTCCTATTTGTGATTTACGAACGCACCATTAGTACAGTGAACTTAATGTATTAAACGTATGCACTATGTAGGAAGTAATTTAGTTAAAAAATCCGAACGATTTATGAACGGAAACATTTTCGTATTTTTCATGTAGAGTGGATTTGTTTTATGAAAGATTGGCGCAGTGCAGTTGATGAAAATATACTGTATTCGGAAATTGGAGAACATTCTTCAAATCTGACCTCCAAACGAGTGAATTTAATCCAATCATGTCAACACACAGACACGTGTGTATCGATCTGTAACACAGATCAGGACAGTTTCCAGTATAATGCAGAGACAACCAGAGTTGAGTTGTAGATACGTATAAAATGTACGAACGAAGTTAATTTACTCTTGTTCAAATCCTGCTGCCGTGGACATTAATTAGTTCAAGTGGGATTTACATCCATAGAATTCAACGATATCGTATAGTTTAGTAATAAAACTACAATGAAAAAGCGTTTTAATTGAATTTGTTTAGCTTTTCAAAATATATTTAAACAACTGCAAATTAAAATTATTTTCTCTTGACATGCATTATTCAAATTGTACCATAAATAATTTTATCTTAGCAAATGATTAATTATTATTCATTTGCTAAGTTAAAATTATGATGCAAATATGTAATAGTTTATATGTCACAGATTTGCTATGAAAAATGTTTTGGTAATAACAGAATTGAATTTTATGTATTAAAATTATATTCCACGCTGATAGATTACAAATTCTGAATAGAGCTAAATCAAATAAACGTGGGATTTGACGGTAATCACATGTGAATATGAAACCCTGATATTACCAAGAGTAATTTCGCATTAATTTGTTAAACTGCCGCACGAACACATCTGCAACTCAGCTTAATGCTTAGTTAATGAATATTTCGACTCCCTCACGTGTTAGGGTTCTAGTCGCAAATAACAGACGTGTGGTGTCGCAGTGACATGCTTCTTCTGATTGGCCAAGACAAATGAGACACGTCTCTTCATAAAGACATTGGGATAATAACCATGAAGCAAAGCTGTAGTTGTTCACATAAAATATTAAAACGAGCTGGTGTAAACATTTTTCGCGAAGATCATGCAGTCGTACATTTTACTGAATGTGAGCAGTATTCGATAAATGATGGGTGGAAAATATTTTTCTTGAAATATGTTTAATTTTATAGATTAGAATAAAGGTGAGAATAAAAAATGTTACGCCTATTTGTGGCTACATTTTACACATTACACAGTTGCAGACAATTTAAAGTTTTGGTGGACAGTTGATACAATTTACATTAAAAATAAAGCTTGGCAGAAATCATTACAAAATAATACATCAAAAGTGTTATTTGGTTCTGACGTGATTTATACGAAAAGCACACGCAGTGTATCAGTTGGCTTTTGTTATTTAAAAATTTTCGAAAATATAACGTCAATATTTCTCAGGAATAAACACAAAATATGCACTGGTTTGCGAGACGTATGTCTCGTAAACTGCCAATAATTCGTGAAGATCATTCTCTGGTGAGAATAAGCGAAGATAATTTTGGTCAGCACATAACGTCTAGGTAGTTAGCGCTGGTGAGGAGTGACATGAGGTAAATATGGAGCAACCCTGGAATGAAGGAGTGAGGTAAACGGGAGATCCCCAAGAAAGCAGGCCGACCAACCTCATCGTCCGGCACGATTCCCTACAAGCGAAAATCCGAAGACCGACCCCGCCGTGAATCGAACCCGCATCTCCTTGTTAGGAGGTCATTGCTCCAGCCACTGCTCCAACCATGTCCCCCAAATTGTTAGGGTTTTACGATTTTTTGGTTATGTAATTATTGTCTGCTTGTCTGTTGTTACATCTCAAACAGTTGTAATCTCTATTACATAAAATGAAGTGCCCCACTCATCCATTCACTAATCAACTCACAGCCCAAATCGCTGGAGCTTAAAAAGTGAAATTTTTTATGTTGGTTCCCCTCACGGCGTAGGCACCCCCTAAAGAAGAATTTTTCGAAAATCCAAAATTGAAGTGGTGAAAAAAGGCAAAACGTGTTTTCGGGTAAATTATCGATACCTCTATATAACCTGATGGTAAATTGGTAATATTTTTACTTCAAAACATTGCCTCAGCAAATGCATATTGCGTAATTTTTCGATTTTTTTAAATTCGGAAGTTAAAGGGGTGAAGAGCCGTTAAACGTGTTTTCAATAAATTATTTATCTTAAATCACTTAAGACATCCAGGTATATTTGCATCAGAATTGTGCTCATGTAAATGTCGAAAAAGAAGTTTTAGGATTTTTCAAATTCGTCCTTGAAAGCCGGTAAAAACGAATCGTGTTTTCAATTAATCATCCGTATCTCCTGAACTATTTGAGATATCGAGGTGGTTTTTTCTTTAAAATTAAGCTCACGTAAAAACCTAAAAAACAATGTTAGGATTCTTCAATATATGTCCTTGAAAAGTGGTAAAAAATGTAACGTGTTTCCAAGTTATCATCCTTATCTCCCAAACCATTGAAATATCGAGATGGTTTTTGCTTTAAAATCAAGTTTACTAAAATATATAAAAATCGAACTTGAAATGTAAGAGAGTGAAGTGCTGGCAAATATTTTTTTGAAGATAATGAAACTAACCTGACGAGAAATCGACACGTTTTTTCTCTTTGAAGTTTGCGTACGTAAATATACACAAACCAATTTAAGGTAATTCGCAAATTAAAGCTATACAGAGAATATAGTAACACAATCAATTAATATGTAATGAAAAGTTAGTTACAATGTTCTTTAGTACACCCGGGCGTAGCAGCAACGGGACAGCTAGTATACATATAAAAATATTCTTGTCCCTTTTTGGTCTTCAGTACAGGCGTTATAAATACATGTACTTTGTAACTTAGCAACCAGCCATAACATTTATTATGAAACATACATTCAGTGATACGCTGTATACAGCTCACTCAACGCACGCATACCGTAAAGTGGGGTGAGTAGGGACAAATTTTCAAATCAAATGTTCCAGTACGCGGTTTTAAAATCCGAGGTTTTCCTTTGACAGTTAATAATTCTGCAAAGAGTAATTGTTTTGAAATATAATTTTATTTGAGATAAAGATCTAAACTAGGAATCTGTTAAAATTCTGTCTTTATTCGCCCCAGCGTCCTCATTAGCCGCATTTTATGGTATGTATTATTTTTTAAATAGTTTATTTGAAATTCGTTGTGCCATCCCATATCTATATTAATAACTTCAGTAATAATTCTAAAATGAAAGAACAGACAGTAAAAGTGTTTTCCTAAATAAATTATTTCCCTTACAAGCAAATATTCGTTGCTCCGAGCTTTCTGACTTGTAACCACTTTTCTTTTACCAAATGTACCGAACGTTTCTCAATAGTTTCTTATGTTTACGGTATTTAAACGTGTTATGTCGTAAGACATTATGATATTATCGCAAAAAATAAATTCATTGACCTTTGACACTTCACCATAAACCATTTTAACAACGTAAGTTAGTATTCTGGTTTGTAACACTGCCATTGGCTGTCCTATAAAATATTCAGTAACGTTTAAATACTGATTCAATTATAATTTAACTGTGATTGTACAGGATAGTTAATGAGTGAACTTTAACACACATAAGAGTTGATTATTAATAAAAATATCATGAAAATATATGACACATTTCCTTACTTTTTAAGTGCGTTTAAACAATTTTACAAGTATACCGTGAAAATATTTCATTGTGTAACCACATAAGTAAGACAACAAAGAATGCAAGTGAAACAGAATAATTAAAATTTTATTTAAGGTTCTGTTGTGTGTCTGCTATGAGTAAGTACTGTATATTTTGTCACCTCGCTTGGCAGCCAGAAAACATGATCTTTGAAAGAACTGTGCAATGGGAGTGCATGACTGGATTTATTTACTTGGACATACACCATTGCGAAATAAATGACTGTCAAAAGAAGACTAAAAATAAGACAAGAAAACATAAAATAAGCAGAGTATGCTTTAGTCAGTAAGATACATACACAACATGAAATTCCAAAACTGGAATCTGGTCAGATAAAATAAGGAACAAACAGAAAAATAAAATAAATAACAAAAATTTCGAAATAGCTAAGTTGACATGCGACACAACGATGAGACTAAACAAAACACAAAGATGTCGGACACAAACAGAAAAAACAACAAACGACACACATGATGAGACGGAGCAAAACACAGTAGTTTTCCAAACAGTCAGTATTAACGACATTTCGGGAACTGGAATCTGTTCCTGTCATCAGGTAGACACACAGGGTTCAGGAACACGAGTGCGACTGATGTGGAGACTGGAAAAACCATGGGTTTATATAGGGTAAAGCCCATTATCGTGCTCAGCCAATGGGAGATGAGCTGTCACCTGATTGGTCGCGCAGCATGTAAACAAACAGAAAACAATTAATAAATTCTTCAACATTTTCGACAGGGTTAAAACCTTGTTAACGACCAGTGAAATATTTTGTGAGCGACCACTTGTATTTCGTTTATTCCAATATGGTAGACATTATAAAGTAAACATTAAAATCAGAGTCTATAAAATGTCTATAGACTCGATTTCTTACGCTACACATTCAGTTTGGACGAATCATGTTACAAATTAAATATCGTATTAATTAACGGCTTGTTCCCGAGTTTTTTTTTCAGACTGGTACCACTAACTCAAATAATTTTTAACCAAAAGTTTTGAAAAATTTTGAGTCAGTATGCAATCACGTGATGCACAATACTGTGGACGCGTTTTTTAAAAATAATGTACCATTCGCCAGCAAAAAAAAATTATTTCCATCATTTTTGCTTACTTTTACGACGAAAAACGTGGTACTTTGGGTAAATGAAATCTAAAAAACCGTTCAGTATAATTCTACAAAAAAATTCAGCAAAAAATTATAAAATATAAGTGTCAAAACTGTGCAGCGAAATTTTGATATGAGTATTAGGTAGCAATGAAATGAATATTTTCGAAATCACTGCAAAACTCCGTAACAAAGCCTTAATCACAATACTTAGTTGTACTTTGATTTAAGTCTGAGTTGTAATGGTATTCTGTTAATAGTTTGTGACCTTCTAAATGCGGTCTAGTTGTATGTTGAAAAACAATGGCAGAATAATCTTTCATTTAGAGCATACGAAACGGTTAACATGCAGTCTATGGAAAGAAAAATTCGCTGAGAGACTTGCAGCTGTACGAACTATTTTTTTCAAAATCATGCTAACATGTGCTCACACAGAATATGTGAACAAAAAATCACCAAAGAATGGCTGGAACGCAAAGAGGATTACCTGTGCCAGACAAAATTGTACATGTCGACCAAATTCCGGCTTAATATGTGCCACGCAAATGTATTGTTAATATTTCAGGACGTAGCCTGCTCCAGTGTAATTACCCATGTTTGCCAACAAACTTTGAGAAAAAACCACCTCACACTTCGGATTGTTTTACTCCAGAGAGAATGTCGACAGAATATTTTATGGTTTTTCATTTAAGATATTAAATTCTGACTCATTAATAATATTCAACAGCTTTAATGGCATTCATATTACATGTGATGATTCGCAAGAAGAAACTTCATCACAAATGGCTTATATCTTGCATTGTTTGAAGGGAAAAAAGGTGGTTCATATGCATACCGCATTGCTAATATTAAGAACATTACTTTGATAAAAACTACAAACGTCTTGTAGTTAGGGAAAGTAATGTTGAGTTCAGTAACCCGCGTGATAGAATCCACTGTCTTGTTTATATTCAAACCCCTAGAATTTTTCCATTAGCTGCTACTCACTGGAACAAAAGACAACGAACAAATAGATGTGGTTTAAGTATAAACACGAGAATGGATTCTACCATGTTGGTTACTGAACTCACACATTTTTTTCATTTCCTGGTTTTAAGCAAAGCCACAAGTATTTATCTGATTTATTTGTTAGCAGTCTAGACCTCTCAGTCGTTAAGGAAGGAGTTAGCAAAAAATTGTAAATAATTTTATAGGTTTGTAATTGATATGGATTGTTTTGTAGACATAATATTGTGACTATTTTCACAGTAATACAGTGCTTTATCATTCATTGCGCTCGCATAATAACGTGTCAAAATCAAAATTAAAAAAAAAAAAAAAAACCTAATTGGAAAAATAATAAATTTTAATTTCTAAAATGCCAATTTTATGCGATTTTATAAAAATAAAAAAAAAACAATGCGATTTTAATACATACCTTGACATAGACTGCGCAACTGTGTACTCATGTTCCCATGTATTTGTATACATTTAATGTACAGTTCGTAATAATTCTTTTTTTTTTTTTTTGAAAGCACGCAATTAATATAAGCATTCACTTTATTCCAGAAAAATGCTTTCCATGAGTTATGATCTTTGCATAAGTAATTTCCGGTGAACCTATGATTTTGATGGACTACAATTTTTTTTTACAAAAAAATCCTTTCAGCATAGTAAACTAATACATTTACGAACAAATTTTTTTAACATTTGCGAAAGTTTGTACAACTACAAAGAAGTGCCTTCTCATATATTTATTACAAAAAAATTACAGCTCAGGAACTGTCGGTATATAGGTGCAAAGAATTCCTTCGTAGGGTTACGAAGTTTACCTTTGTAACTTTATGAACTGATAATTTCACAATCTTTGTACTTTTACAAGGATTTCTAAAAGTACAAAGAAAATGTTTGTAAATTAAAAAAAAAATGAAGCATAGGCTGACCACAAGTTCAAATGTTTTTGTGCGAAGTAACAAACGAATATTTCATATTTAGCTAAATTAAAATAATTTTTACCTTGAGATACTCTTTCAAGGTATGTAAATAGTACAGAACTGCACACAGTTACGAGCTACTGTTAGTTTTCAAGAAAGTAGGTAAAAATCCCTAGAGACAGGAGCACGAAGTATCTGTTTTAAGATTCAGCCCAGAAGTGAATATTAATGGTCTCCTTATTTTCAAAATTATTTAACGAACTAATCAAATTAGACTCTCATATATTTTCTGCGGTAGGAAATGACCTCGACAGTTAAAATGTAAATCCTGAAAAGTAAGAAAAGCATGTGCCCATAACGACAACAGCACGTTCAAAGTAATAAAATATTTTCTAGATAAAATTCCTACAAAGTTTGTATTGTGGTAAAACGAGTCGGCATTTTTTAAAAAGGCGTGAAAACTATTACGTGAGTCAGTGTTGAATATTTACTGGAAATGTTACAATGAAGCTATAGTTTTACCTATGGAAATGTGTGCAATGAAGATATAGTTTTATCACCGTAAAAATTCACTTGCGATCAAGTGAAATGGTTTGTGGCAAGTAAAATTGTAGAAGATCAAACTGTGTGGAAGTTAAACTTTGACCGAGCATTGGCAACGTCAAAAGTAATAAAAAGTAGTACCAACAAGCATTATGTGATAAAAAAAAAACAGAATTTCTAACAACATGCACGTAAAAAGTGAGAAAAAATTACACTTTTCTTTTCGCCTCAGGCTAGGAATGGGTTATTTTTTTGCCGGCTACAACTTTTCTTACGAAAATGTCCATTGTTAAGCAGTTTGTATGTGTGCGAAAATTAATTGTAAGAAACTAACATATTTTTTCACTTAGGCCTACCCTGCAAAATGTTTCGGTTTAGAATTTGATAAGAGGCTAGCTATTAGATGGCAAAACGAAATTAAATTTTTCTGTGTTTGTGTATCTAAAGATCGCAGTAAAGAATTTATAAAATATTTCTCTCGTTTGCTACTCCGTGATTTGGAAGAATCCAACAAGAAAACGTAAAGAGCAAAGAAAATGGATTACTACGATAGAACCGCTCACAATTAAGTTTATTTTCAAGCAGGATGGATCATTCAGAACATTCATTATACTTATTACCCTGAATGCAGTCATAGACGAATCATTAGATATTTCATTTAAACAGTGAAAAAAATAAATTCTGTACACAGCAAACAGACTAAAGTTGACATTTTGCTGTAACCGGGTTAACCTAACTATTCGTAAACGATTATGGTTGACTTCACACAAGAAGTAACAAATGTATTCTTTTTACAGTTCACACGAGGTGTGTTTACCAACTTGTAATTTCCAGAACACCACCATTAAACTAATGAAACCTTTATATGTCTACACAAAATAATGCGTGAGGAAGAAAGGAACTTAAAATTTTCGTTAGTCAAAATTTTAGAACGAATAACTAACGGACGGCAGAAAAAATATAACCTGGAAAACATACACAAGAGACTTACAATAACCTAGACGGAAATAAAAATACACACATTGTTTGATACCGCTACTATGACTACATAGATGAATAAAGTATAATTCCTTAGGCTAGATTGTCACAAATTTTTAGGTGCTGACTTTTGACGTCTTCGTCTTCCAGAAGGCGAGGAGAGCAAATATCAGCTCCCAAAATCTAGAAACCAGTTAATTTAAGAAAATCGACGTTTTGTATGTCTTCATCACTATTTTTTACAGTATTGCGTGCAAGATAACTCGGCGAAAGATGTAACACTTAATGTATTTTTAAGGCCTTGTTACGGAGTTTTGCAGTGATTTCTAAAATAGTTTTTTTTATTGCTACCTAATACTCATGCCAAAATTTCGCTGCACAGTTTTGACATCTATAATTATAATTTGTAGCTGAATTTTTTTAGAACTATACTGAACGGTTTTTTAGATTTCATTACCCAAAGAACCACGTTTTTCGTCGTGAAAATAAGCAAAAATGAAGGAAATTATTTTTTTTTTTTGCTGGCGAATGGTACACTTTTTAAAAAACGCGTCCACAGTATTGTGCATCGTGTGATTGCACATTGACTCTTTTTTTTTTTTTTTAACTTTTGGTTAAAAAATATTTGAGTTATTGGCACGAGTCTTAAAAAAACTCGGGAACAAGCCCTTAAAGCCTTAAAATTTAAATAAAGGAGCAGAAAATATTACGTTCATATGCTGTTTTCGTAAACATTTCTGTATGTCAGTAAAGAACTATTAAGTTCGTTTTTTTTTTTTTTTAGTTCAAATAATAACGTAACTTAAGAAATCTGTATGACTGTCATTTTCCTTCAGTTGGAAACTTCGCCGGTGTTATTTTATTGTTGTTTACATCGGTTATTTTATTTGTGTGCTACATTACGTTTACTCAATTCGTTCACACCAACGTTCCTAGAAAAATGCCGTCAAAGCGACGCGAAAAAAGCAAGCTAAGCTCATGCCGAATATGCAAACTTGTCTAAGTCGTGATTCTCGATTTTGCATCGCGATGATGTTTTCATATAGCAACACGCTCAGCGAAGCCTGAATTAGATCGATTTAACATCACTACGCACGGTTGAACGCTCTCTTTGACCACCGCTTACGGAATGACTTGCATAGAGTTGAGAGCTGTCATACATTTAAACGCGATATTTCCATTCACTCAGCCATACACTGGCAGGATCGTATTTAAAGGTGATGTAATTGTAAAGTGTTGTCCGCGGGACTATTAAACGTTTGGCCATTCGTATGTTTCTTTCTTTATAATTTTAACTGCAGTTAATATTAAATTTTCCTTCTCACCTTCGCTGAAGTTGATTCTGGAAAAGGACCAATGTTATTTATTACGTTCCATGACACGTCAAAGAACTGTTAGAAAATTGTTTGTGAATACGAAGACGAGTTCAAAATTTAAACTTGATGGTTCAACCGTGACTTAGTCTGATATTTCGAATCAGCTACTATCTTTGCAGTCTGAAATAGAACCAATAAACAACCGATAGCCTCCTAGTGTCAATACAGTTAACGGTATTAAATGACGGTGTATGTAACAGTACGCGGAAAGTATAAAAGTGTTTTAAGGCCTTGTTATTTAGTTTTGCAGTGGTTTTGAAAACATTTTTTTTTCAACACAAGTTAATACATACATCAAATAATTCATTCTGGCAGTTTTAACACATTATATAAAATCGTTCGCACATGAATTTTTCTGTTGCAATACGCCAAACGGATTTTTAGATTTTTGACCCTGAAACATTACGTATTTCGTTGTTAGAATAAGCCAAAATTAAGCAAAATCATTTTTTTGTTAGCAAACGGTACATTATTTTAGAAAACGCTATGGCAAAGTTGTGTGTCATATGACTGTACACTGTCTTAATTTTTTTTTTCAAAGCATTAGGTTGAAAAAGGTTTGAGTTATTTGCAATTGTTCGAAATAAATGAAAGATAATGGCCTTAATTTTGAGCTTATTGTTCTAGAAAAAGGTACTTAAGGGAAGAGATGGCTAATAATATTCCTTTTGTCATTAGGGAACTCATTATTAGCGTAACTGACTTCAAAATTAAAACGGTTGGTTTGGAAAGGGCCTAAGTTACTGACTTTACAAATTATTACAGACGGATACTGGTTTTTATAATGGTTTTCGTTTACAAATAAATAGTAAAATGCAAATATATAATTCACGTAAAATGAAGCTGTAATATTAAAAAGGCAGCAATTTCTTTTCTTTTTTTCATTTTTGTAAACAAAAAGGACCATTCTGAAGACAAGAAGTTCTAGCACGTATGTCACTATAAAGCTGATAAACGTAGGCGGAGCAGTAGGGGTGATAAAAGCACGCGCACGGTATTCACAGACGCCTCTATGTGCCAAGACACATAATCTGCGTGTAGTCTATCCGTTGTCGGCTGGCCTTTTCAACTCTCAGCAGTGATCGCATCATTAAATAACACAATAATAATGCTACATGACTGCTTCGTGTACGCCTGGTGCTTCATATATCTTGTAATCGAATATTCTCGCTAAAAATAAGGTTAAAATGTACGTTTTGACTACAGGAACACTAACAACACAGTAAAATACGTAACCTACCAATGCGGCATAAATAAAAGTTTTTAGTGGTATTCATACACATACAAAACTCAAAAATGTTTCACGGCTGTTAAATGACATATTTTCTCAGATTGAAGCCCTCGCAGAAGGGCATAAAGCGCCCTTAACTGTATTCAAATTTAAAGTTACTCACCCACATATGTATTTTCTAATTTACAATAATTCTATACAGTGGAAAACAATGATAAGAGTCATTAACGACCGTTTTAAAAAAAGGTTGAAAAATAAATTGTTTCCGCTGAATTTTGTTTGTGTACTCTGTCCTGTCCCAGAACCGTTTTTGCCACCTTTTGCCACCCACACATACACACATATGTATATATAAATATGTATGCTCAGGAACATTCGTGAGCGCGCGCGCACAAACACACACACACTCACATATGTCCAGAAACAACCGTATAATTACTAGGGACAGGAAAATTTCGCGAATTCTATTACCTGTAGGCTAGAATCCATTGTACTATGCACTCTCAAGCCCCGACTCTTTGTCCACTAGCTGCTACTCAGCGGAACAACAGACAATGAATTAATATACGGGGCTTAAGTATGAATAGTACAGTGGATTCTAGTCTACAGGTCGTTGAATTCACGAAATTTCCCAGTCCATATTAATAATAAAGCCATGCGAATCTTGGGTTAAATTGAATACGAAATTTTACGTGTACAATGTGGCAACACTGCACGAGGAATGTCCCTTCTTGCGCTGCACGACCAGATAGTATGTTATGTTGAGTAAACGTAAATGTTTGGACACTGCTCGGGATTTTAACCTGCACCCATTATAATATATGCAGGTACGAACAGCAGTAGTTACGTAAGATATCTGTGGAGCGCAAGATGGGATTAACTACAGTGCTGTGTTGCCACATTGTGCACTTAGAATTTCGTCGTACAATATTTTTTTCACGTACATTTTCGGCCGCAAATTTAACCCAGGATTCGCATGGTGTGATTGATATGCGTTTATTTCTTAACAGCATCTATATCCTATCATCCAGATAATTCCATTGCTACTAGTGACAATAAATTATTGTCTGTATACATACCAACTGATGCGTTTTCTAATATTGCTAATAAAATGTTTTGCATCACTGCATGGGGTATCTGCTTTATGTGGACGTTAGTACGCATTTATTGGCCTAAAGCGAATTACGTTCAGTTATCACGAGACTATTTGTATGTACCATTTTGTAAAACTTGGTGAATATTGGCATAAACTTGTGGGCTAGTGGACCAATGGCCGGGGCTTGAGTATGCATAGTACAATGAATTCTAGCCTGCACGTCATTGAATTTAATATTTCAGTCCCTAGTAATTAGAGATGATGGTTTACAGCGGGAAAACTCGACTGTTTGCTGAGATTCAACGAACGGTTAGCTTACTAAAATATTACTGGCTTTCACTTGTGCGAGGACCTGTTGCCCAATTTTATTGAGCTAGTAAAAATCTCGTTATTGTGATACTTTGATGTCTGTTATTGATCTGCAGACAGCTACGTTGTATCAGCTGTATATCACCCAATTACGTGTCGCAAGAAACTGCAGTGTTTTAAAGGTTATGTTGACATAAAACATCTCTAATTATAACTAACATGTGACTCCCAGATTAAATATGATTGGCATTTGTACTGCTACGACTAGTTTACCGACGGGACACACGTAAGGAGTTCTTATCAGAAGTGTATATCTCCAAAAACACTAACTTCACAAAAGAGAGGGAAGACCTATATCTTCTGAATGACTCAAAGAAACAGTTGAAATAATAGTTTTCCAGATACTTAGTCAGAGCAACAATACGTCATCAACTGTACTCTGTGCTAGATAAGGCACATAAAAGTTTTTAATAAAAAACTGCAGAAAGTAAGTTTTGAACGAAAAACATTGATGTATGTACTATGTTTGGAAGAAAAGGTTTTAGGATGTACTAACTGTTAATTGAAAAAAAATATGACACTCTGAACTGTGCTGAATTGTTTGCATGATTATTAACCTTGAAACGTTTTTTCACGGTCATGTGTTGCCAATAATGACATTTAGCAATATTAAAATAATATTAAGAATTGATTTCACAATTTTACTATTAAATATAATGCATCAAAAAATTTTAATTGTAAGCCATTCAATGCAATGGAATTCAACACACATGTTACATGTGTAAAATAAAAAAAAATTCCCAGTGGGAAAATGTTCACATTAGATAAAAACAATTTAATTTAGTTAACGGTTGACGGAGGATTGGCAAATGAAAAAAATTTTTTTTTTTTTGGAGATATCAAGTTTTGAAAAAGGGCTCCACATGCCATACGCAGCATTACTAACCGACCAGCATTATTCCCGATACTGTTGTCTGGAATATTATATCTGTTACTATGGACACACACGTACAATTAATACGGCCTCTTAAAACCACAGTGAATTACTGTTGCGACGCTTATTACTAGAGCCAATTTTGTCTATTTTTCTTCAGTGACTGGCCTGCTCATCTGTAGCTCTACTTCATGGTTATTGTCAACGTATCTTTGTGCAGACGCGTCACTTATTTCACTGCACCAATCAGAACAAAGTATCTGCTACACTATGCGTGGTAGATCCCCAACACGATGACAGTTATATTTATATTCATAATTAAACTCGAAGCAGAGCTGCAGATACACACATGTCATTAAAATAAGTTGGTATGAAAATTTTATCGCCATATCATTGGCTCTAGTCATTTATTATTCGTCATGTTTTTCATGTTTTTAATTGATCTGAAAATACTGTGAATAAAACCCACGTACAGATTACGTAAGTACATTTCCTTAGAATTTTAATAGACTTAGAGAGAAAACCATTACAAATTACGGGTTTTGAACGAATAAAAAAAATTACTTTTCAGTTCTGTTATTTGCATAACTTACTTGTATATTAGTAGAAGCACAAAAAAATCATTTTGTTTTCATGTATGCATAATGACCGAAGGATGTTCTTCCAAAACAAAATAGGTAAACATCAGACAAAATTTCTTTAGACCAACTCTTATAAAACTAACGTGTACCAGAAAAAGTATTTCTTCATGATTGTAAACAGTAAATTACAGCCTATATTGTCTGGAGACCAGGTCAGTGCGAAAATTAATTTAACACAATTTTGCATATAACACGGTATTATACGCTTACGTTCTATGCAACCATTACCCAAAATCGGCTCTTCACTGTTTTAACGTCATAGATTTGAACAAAATTGGAACATTTAAAATAATATTTTTGGTAAAATCATATAGGTTTTGTTATTTTTAAAAAGGTTCTTGCAACGGAAATTTACAATTAGAATTTATTAGTTTGTGAACATACACCATTTCTCATGGCTCAAACTTGTGTTGAATGACAAAGTACTAAAAAAAACAGAAAAGGACACAGAACACAAAACAAACAGAAAAAATTAATCATATAAAAATTCTGCTGGATTATTTTTTTTTATATCAGACAGCAAGAATTCGAAAGATAGAATTCAGTCAAAAAACAACACAACGCCCAGACACAAAATACAGGTACAAAGAGCCTGATTCCCTATACGAAAAAGATGGACGTTGACAAAATACAATGAACAGTGGAGAACAACCAAAAGACAAGAAACCAAACAACACAAGTTTTGTTGTCCACTCTTCACTGTTTTTGTCTAGTTCCATATTTTTACATATTGGGAATCGGGTTTTCTTTGTGCCTGAATTTTGTGTCAGGGTGTTGTGTCGTTTTTTGACAGAATTCTATCTTTAGAATTTTCGCTGTCATATATATACACATGAATTCCTCTGGGATCGCTTTTTTCTTTTTGTTTTGTGTTTTATGTCCTTTTCTGTGTTTTTTGCACTTTGTCATTCGACACATCTTTTGATCAGCAAAACATGAGCGATGGCGTATGTTCACAATCCAATAAATTCTAATCATATAAGTTTCGTATAACAAATTGTTCTAAGAATATATACAAAAAAATGATTTATAACTGAATTTAAAATGAACCTATTCATATTTGTAATCTCGGATCTCCCATTGCCTAGGACCGTCTACACTCGATAGGGACCCTTGATTTTCGCGAAAAGAATTTCGCCCCCTTTGTTTCCGTGCCTTTCGTGCACATCTTTAGTTCTGCTTCGTGGTCAGTGATTGGATATTTTAACTGTCACGAGACATGGGAATCTACCGGCAAATTACAGAGGTGTGTTTTTGCAGGAAAACTATGGTAATTGGCTCAGTCAAATGAGATACGAATCTTCACACAGACACGCTGCCAATAACCATGAAGCAGAAATGCAGATGTGTACGTAAGGCACTGATACGAAGTGCTGCAAAATTCTTTTCGCGAAAAACCAGGATCTCTACAGAATTCAGTTTCCCGGTAATGAAGAACACTAATGTTCTGTTAAACCCACATCACGCGATGTCGTCGAAACGTCTCTCATGCAACACCTACACTGTAGCAGCACATTAGCCGATAGACTCATTATCCAACAAGCAGCGCTTGGATGAAAACGCCGGGGTTGATTGATGGTTCGCTGGCCGGAGACCGCTATAGTATCTTGCTATACCTAATTGCTGGAACCATTATAGTGTAGCTACTACTATATGTTTTAGAAAGGCGTTGTAGTGCCATCGAAGGATTTTTTTAAATGAATATAAGACCATGATACTTTGTATAAATTCTTATACACACGTTCAAATATGTATCAAACATTTCTCGTGTTTAATGTATATTGAGACCCAAATATTCCCCAATCACTCGAAAGGACGTAGATCGTTTCCTTTTTAGCACAGAACGATAAAAACCACTGCACAATTATTTAAATTGAAATAATTAATTTTTGGCAAAGCAGTTCGTGTCACAGACCTAATTAAAATTCAAAAGTTATTTGCGTAAAAAAAATTACTACGAACCGTCATCAACTTAACTAATTACAAACAGCACTTTGTCTGTTTAAAACAACACAAAACTCTTTATTTTTTCATAAAAGGTTTATAACAGAATTAATGCTACTGTTCCACTCACTCCTTTTCCTTCCCCTTAAGTAATCAATCATTTAACAATGTTTATATTTCTAAAGGGCGTAATAAAGTTTATTTAAGGGTATCTAATTGGAAATAAATTGTAATTTTATATTTGTACGAAATAGTGTTAATTTGTAGCTGCTACTTGGGAGTACGCTTTCCTCTTACAAATAGAATAGCTGAACCAGTTTTCCCAAAATGGCACTTCAAAGTCAATAATTGCACGTTTTAAGTTATAAGCCGCATTAACCCATGAACATAAATAAATTTAAAAATTCACTCTGAAATTGCATGTCACGGGTTACTGTTTGAATTGTTTTAAAATCCATTACAAAATGTTTTTTTTTTTAAAGCATTTCTGAAATTTTGAATTTTTTTGCCTCTTTTATAGACTTTTTTAAGTACAAAAATTATTTTGTACTGTATATTAAAACATGTCAAGCAGTAACCCGTGACGTGTACTTTCAGTGTGAATTTTAAATTGTTTTATGTTCATTGGGCTTTGCGGCTTATAAGTTATAACAATTAATACGTGCAAATTTTGAGTTTTAAGTGCCATTATGGGAAAACTTGTTGAGCTAAATTTTTTGTAAGAGGAAAATGTAGCCTACTCCCAAGCAACGGCTACAAAACAAACACCACTTTACACAAATATAAAATCATGATTTTCCCCATTTGACCGCCCTTAGGTGAATTTTAATGAGACGGTGTTGTAGCGCTGTATATGTTCAACTGGGAAGTCTGGCAAAGTAAGGACTAGTAAATTTTATTACGTTAGCATTTTTTTATTTGCTGCTGATAATTGACTCTTATAAATAAATATTTTTTCTATTCACAAGAACCAGAAACCAGTGAAACAATTTTGTTCTCTCGAACTGTGCATCTATTTCAGAACGCTTTTTATATCCGATCACTTGAGCCCGAAATATATGAAATAATATTTAATGTCAAATCTAATCGCCATTTATTAGGTCATGATGTTTGATTAGTGGTCTGGTTAGGGTTAATTAACCTCCCGATATGTCAATGGGGCATCCACAAATACCAGAGACGATTACAAGACGGGAAACAAATTGGCTACTGCTGATTCGGCTACAAGTTGTGCGATTGTGCCAAGTGTCTCACAGGAATAACGCTTCACTACACAATCTTATTCAAATCCAAAATTGAAAATTCTGTGATATCATACTAATATATTCCGTAACTCTACTCTTTATAGACATATAATATAATTTAATATTGTTGTCAGAGTAATGCAGAAAATGCTTTGAAATACATTGAAACGTACTCTTAGATAAAGTTGATAATAATTTACTGTTATAAATTACAATAGAAACAGTGACGTGGCTAACAGTGTATTTTGATATCAATATAATTTTTCAATGGAGAATATCAGTTACGATGTGTCATCGATTTTCCGCGAAATAAAGCCTGAGATAAGAATATTTTAATACATTTAGTACATGATATTTACTAAGTAATCATTTATTACTTTAGTTTTGAAAAGTTAGCTTTGTTTGTTTTGTACGTCATAAATAAAGAAAAGTATGATATTACTGTATCTCAAATATAATTTCATAAGTATTCATACTGAAAATCATTTAACACTATAATTTATTGTATTAAATTTAAAAAATAATGAAAAACTGTGTGCGATAGGTATTTTATATAAGATTGTATGTAAATGCAGTATAAAACAAAATAACTAGAAAATTGACAGAAGTTAAATCCTCCATAACTGCCACTAACATTGCCATATTTCACCTATGTCTCGAGAAACTCCAATCGAAGTTTAAAAATACATTACTTTATTATTTGAACGAGACATTTACTATTCAGTAATTTACTAGTGTTTGCGGAATCAAAAAAATATTACTTCTCTTATATTTTATCTAAAATGTTTTCGTATTTTTGACATTACTAAAAGTGGTAATTTTAAAGTTATAAAACTGTCACAAAATTATTATAAATCGTTAAAGTCGATAATATTTTGTAAGCAAGTTTTGCTACGTAACCATGCCTTGTTTACATAAATAAAATAATTCATTGCTATAAAAAACTCGTGAAGTAAATTACTTATTGAAATTAGGTATAAGAAATTTGACTTATATCCCAATATTTTTTATTATTTCGATATATTTAATTAAAGGCTAACAGAGATTTCACCATGGGCACTGACTTATTAATTTTCATTTGAGTAATTTTTAAATTAGTTAATTGTTTCAAACTTGAAGTCTTATACTTAAAATCTTTTAAAATGTATTGGAATGCTTAAAAACCCGTTTGTTATTTACTTCTAAAATATAAATTTTAGAATTAAATGTTTGGCTATGACCTTTGAAATCACAGATCGGAATTTTTTTTCTAGGTAGATTTACTTGTCCATAAATTTCACGTAAAATGCATTTTGTTGCAAATCATTATCTGAACATATTATTCAAGGAAATATATTTAATTTTAAGACGCCTTCCTTAACATTTAAGTATTGTGGGTAGAGAATTGGAATAATTTATGGCATTATAAATTACTCTGTTTATTATTTTGGTTAGCTACGAAAGAACTAAAGTTCAGGTTTCAGTTTTTTTCTAATAAAAAGGATTTTTTTTTTAAGTTACTTTGAATTTTCATGACAACGAATAGTCAATATCATCAGTAAAAGACCACAAGTTAAATAGTGTTGTGATCCATATTTTTTTTTGTGCGTAAACAGCTTTAACCGTAAACATTAATTTCTTTCTTTAAATTTGGGTTCTTTCCTTTACTTATACATATAGCTACTTATTACTGAGTAATAATTTGCTATACAGTAACATTGAATTATAATATGCAAAGCAGTACCTGTCGAAAAATAAGTCACGTAAAAATGTTACTTTATTGTTTTCTCTAAATATCTTGTAGTATTATGCATCAGCAGTACTGCATATATGGTCGCCATTGACGCATTTCATTTACGTTTTGCATGTGTATTTCACCGTGAACTACTCTCACTGGCACATCGAAATTAGTTCGTCCTTAGGAGCACCTACAGTAGGAACTAAACGCAGCTGTGAACGAGGCGCAGATAACATATTGAACACAAATATACAAAGCACAGTGCCGTACCTACGAAGACCAGAGCGTTGAAACCACCACGGCAGATGTCATTCTCTCGATCCCTTCCCCCTTTTCCAAACACACGCAAGGTCGCACGTACACCGAATGCGAACTGACGGAGAAAATATGTTTTTTTTTCTCCGCGTATCTGACGGCACTGACAGTTGTCGCTTTGGAATGTACGTAGTTTTTTATATCCTGACTGAACACGGTGCCGGTACGTAGTTCGGAGACCGGCTCCAGGGGGCGCGCGCGCGAATGACCGGTGACAAGACGGACGCCGAGACGCACCACCGTCGACAGGCCGAGCAGTACTGGAAGGCAAGCCGGCCATCCTAAGTGGCGGCGACGCCGGTGTAGGAGTGGTTCCCTGTGGGAAGGGAGGGGAAGATGCGCAGTGCGCCTGCGCAGATCACCTCCACCGGCGCTAACCCTGGGAGACGCCCCTGCCGCGAGTTGTTGCAGTCCTGGCCTCTCCCTCAACCGTCCCCCAACCATCCCACAACCCTCGCCCAAAGTCCACCCTTGTCCGGTGGCGGAGTTATTTCAAACGCTTCTGCTCTCGTCCGTCACCGTCGCGCGCTGATGATGACTGATGATTTTCGCACGTGTTAATATACTGTACTTGGAGCCAACCGTTTCGGTGGGCTAGAACGTTTCAAATACAGTATGTTATAAAGCTAAATAGCCCACGCTCTTGATTCTAATTAGTGGTTACAAACAGCTAAATATTAATCACTGAAATTATAGTTAAAAATCTATTTCTGTATGATGACTCTATGGAGTGCATTGAAAAACAATCAACCGGCAGATAAAGATCACTGAGAATAAGTGAAAAAATAAACAATGTTACACAAACTCCAGTTAATCGTTTTTGTCCGAAACGATCGGAATTTTTCCGAACTTATTAATGTATGACTCATTTCAAGCATATTGTGAACTTATAGTAGTTTCTTCAGAATAATTGTAATACGAAACCCAAAGCACTGTCGTCTGGGGAAAAATTTACATAGTTCTTAATAATTTCCTGATTTACTGTGATCTGTGCCTGAATACAAGCCGATGTCGTTGTACTTGTATGGTTCGTTATAGGTCTTTCGGGATAAAGTGAGCACTACAAAATTAACCTTTGAAAAATATCACTAGTCGTTAAAGCATATAATTTTATATTTTATATAGTCCTCTTACTGCTGATATGGTTGGCAGCGAAGTTACGCAATGCAGTTCCGTGTAATTTTTCCTATTTAAATACAACACTACGGGAACAAAATCAACCAAAATCGACATAATTGTATTTTATAAAATCAATAAACTTGTTTTATCAAACTACCTAGGTATCTACCGATTGCACAATTTATCTTACACGCACAAACATCAAGTGTCGTGTCCAGAGAGGTTAGACATTTTCCCGTCGTTAGCCGTTACGTGCGAAAAGATACGAATTCGTTGAGAATAGAACCTAAGCAGGGCTTTTTTGAGTGATCACTTCATTTCGAACCACCCATACATAAGTGATGTGCGCTTATTTAGTGAAACTCCGTCCTGTCTACACGACTGCATCGCTTTGCCCGCAACGTGACTGTTATAAATATTGAAATGCTGGCCATCATCCTTGTACATTATTACATTTAATTATTTCACATCTTACTGTGTAAATTGTGTTTTCCAATGTAATATGCATCCTACATCGGTTTTGGTTGTAACGTTTAACAGAGGCGTTGCCTTGACAGTATTTCTTACATTTAGTTAATGTTAGTTGCACGTCGTCATTTGAGAAAATTCATGAACACAATTTAATTAAGTAATGATTTTTCCGTATTTAAACATATATTGGGCTTTAGAATGAATATCGGTCCGAACAAAGTATATTTCTATTTCAGTACCGGTAAAAAGTTTAAGACCACCATGTAAAATCTTCAAACAGCTCATAGGACCTAAAGTTTTGCCGCGATATCGATGCCAATTTTTTCGAATATTCTTACAGGTATGAGAAAAGAATCCCCTCAGATACAATAAGATGCTATGCTTAGTATAGTAGTTATGAAGTTTTGAATATTTTCTTGCAATTACACAAAATTACTACATTTTGCGATATAAAAAAATTGTATGGCCTATTCTATCAAATTTATATGTGTTACTGCATAAACTCATTTAATATAAATAGGTTGTTTATTTAACACCCGCTGATCAGTACCTGCGCTAAAACTAAACAAACAAAATTAAAGTATTTGTTCGAGAAGTGATCATGAACACGAATTTTGTATTGTGACAAATATCCACTAAACCAAATTAACAATAACATAAACTTACAATGAAAGGCAACGGTAATATCCAGGAGTGTCTAACAGAAAAGGTGTATAACTATGGGATAAAAAGTACATTTTTCTTCACTAGATTCAGTTTCTTGGACGTACTCCATTGCAAAATTGAACCATAGTCAAAGAAAAACTAAACAAATAAACGAAACCATAAAATAAGCAGAGTATGGTTAGTCAGCAAGATACGAACACAATATGAAATTCCAAGATGGAATCGGGTCAAATAAAAACAAGGAACAAACAGATAACAAATGAAATTAATAACAAATAAAATAAAAACCAAATAACATGCGACACAACAATGAGACGAAACAACAAACACAGTAGATATCAGACACGAACAGAAAAATAACAAAAGAACACAACAAGTAGACGAGACAAAATGCAACAGATATCAGACGACACAATGAAGAGACGAAACAAAACACAGGAGTTTTCCAGACAGACAGTGTTACGACGTTTCGGGAACTGTAATCTGGGTTCAGGAACACGAGTGCGACTGATGATGAGACTGGAAAAACCAAGGGTATTTATAGGGTAAGCCCACTTATCCTGCTCAGCCAATGGGAGACGAGCTGTCTCCTGATTGGTCGCGCAGCATAGATTGACTCTGGTTGTGATGGGTTGAGTGTGTGATTTTGTTTTGTGCTGTAAAGTTATTTCTCTCTTAATCAATGGGATCCACATATTTTTTAATTCAATACTCTGTTGACTGAAATTATTGCTATTGCTAATAATAAAGGCTGATTCTTTGATTTTTCTTTTAATTTTGTCAGTTTGCTGTGTAAGTGGTTTCGAGTCTTCCCAAAGAATTTTGTGGCTATTTTCCCATGCATGTTCGGCCAATATAGATTTTTGGGTTTCGCCTTTCTTGCAATTGTTTTTATGTTCTTTGATGCGTGTTGAAAGAGCTCTGCCAGTTTCTCCAATATACATATGACCACATTCGCAGGGTATCTGATATACACAGTTGTGAGTTTGTAGTTTTTCAGTGGTTGGTTTTACCCTGGTGACCATACTTTTGATAGTGGATTTGGATCGGAACGTTATTTGAAGTCCGTATTTATTTCCGAGGCGTCTTATTTTTTCTGAAAGGCCTTTAACGTACGCCATATCTAGGGTTCCTGCTGGTTTTTCGGTTTCTGTGGGCTTAAGTGTTCTGTTAGGTTTCATGTGCTGTTTTATGGTGTTTGCCGGGTAACCATTGGCTGTGAGTTCTTTTTTTATTTGGTTGGGTTCTATCAGTACAGATTTCTTGTTGGAACAAATAATCTCAGCTCGGTTAGCTAGTGTGCGAATTATGCCAGTTTTTGTGCTTTTAGGGTGGTTGGAAGCAAAATGTAGGTATTGGCCTGTATGTGTAGGTTTCCAGTATACTTTAGTTTCCAGACTGCTGTTTTCCCTGCTAACTAGTACGTCCAAAAAAAGAATGCTGCCATTGGTTTCTGTTTCATTGGTAAACTGGATTGATGGCCTCAATGAGTTTAGGAAGTTCACGAATTCCTCCAGGGTTTCAGGTCCAGGTTGCCAGATAGTGAAAGTGTCGTTTACGTAACGAAGCCAGATTTTAGGAGGGGTATTGCTTATGCTAAGTACTTCCTGCTCAAAATTCTCCATGAATATGTTCGCCATGGATGGTGAAAGTGAAGAGCCAATTGCCATGCCGTCTGTTTGTTTGTAGAAACAGTCATTAAACTGGAAATATGTCGTGGTGACACAAAGGGTAATCATTTCCATTATGGATGGAATTGGTATTGTTGTTCTGTCCTTTAGAGTTGGGTCAGCTTCCAACTTGGCCTTGGCAATGTTGAGAGTTTCAGCCTAAGGTACATTGGTGAAAAGACTTTAGACATCAAAACTCACTAAGGCATCAGTGTTTTCTATTTTCAAATTTTTGGCTATGGATATGAAATGACTAGAGTCTTTGTCAAAAGTTGGTGTCTGGCCTGCGAGGGGTTCAACAAGTTCATTGTGTCGTTTGTCTTGTCTGTATATGTCTGATATCGGTTACGTTTTGTCTCGTCTACTTGTTGTGTTCTTTTGTTATTTTTCTGTTCGTGTCAGATATCTACTGTGTTTGTTGTTTCGTCTCATCGTTGTGTCGCATGATATTTGGTTTTTTATTTTATTTTGTTATTAATTTCATTTACTATCTGTTTGTTTTTATTTGACCCGATTCCATCTTGGAATTTCATGTTGTGTTTGTATCTTGCTAACTAAGCATACTCTGCTTATTTTATGGTTTCTTTTATTTGTTTAGTTTTTCTGTGACAGTCGTTTAATTTTGCAATGGAGTACGTCCAAGAAACTGAATCTAGTCATGAACTCCCATTGCACAGTTCTTTCAAAGATCACATTTTTCTTCGTTTAGCATGTTGGTCCTCAAGTTATACACGCAGTTTTCTGACAGTGCAACGTAAAAAAAATTTTGCACTCCAAAAGGGTGGCATCTTGTATTTCCATAATTATGGGAGAAAGGTATTACCAACCACGTTTTCATATGTGTAACGTCTCCGTTCTAAAATCCGGTAGTCACCAATATAGCTATTATTTAGTTGTGGACATTTCATGGTAGGTTTAACTCGGTTAACATACAGAACACTGGTTTTAAAGGCCCGTAGCTCCCTACAAAATAACTTATTTAAAAATAATACAAAGAATTTCTTTTCGATTTTATGTCGGAATTTACTGGTTTATTTTTTTTCGGAAACAGCTGTATTATCTTATATTATTTCGATACAGATTTATGTTTAGTTATTTTTGGGCTACGAACTTTCCGCGGAAAGAATTTAGCCCCAGATTATTTCTGCGTCTTACGTGCACATTTGCAGTTCTGCTTTACAGTCAGTAATTGAATTTTTTAACTCTCACTTGTAAAATTTTTATCAAGTCAACTATGTTAACGTTAACTGTGCAGACAATTTCGAAAATGGTCGTATGCATAATCCGTGTAGAAACCAATAATTTTGAACAAATTTACAGATAGTTATCTTTAAATGATTCTGTAAATTCTTTCAGGACATAAGTTCGATAGTTTTATAGCCAAATCTATTATTTTGCCATCTGTTAAAACTTCTGATTAAAAATTAGTTTTGTTTTTCAAATAAAACGTTTTTAACTGTTAAATATTACGTATATATTATTTTTTGACGGGTTGGTCAATCATGAAATCTAATTTTAAGTTAACGATTCATAGACAGCGATCATGCATAGAGCAAAATGTTTCCTCCAAATAATTTCAGTGCCACGTTGAAATTATAAAAATTCTAAATTTTATATTTGTGCCAAACACTGTTCAACTTTTACACATCAGATATCATGTAATTTCCCCAAATATAAAATACGTCCCATAATTTTAGCATAATCACCTATCAAAGTCACAAAATGGCAGTTGCGGTGCAGCCAAAGTAAAAAAAAATTAACTTGAAGAAACAAGATAATTCATATTAATGCCTGTAACTTTCAAAACTAACTTTTGTGAATCATGTCATAAAATGCATTGATACTTTCAGATCATGTAATTTTCAATTCGTTAGTTAATTACTTTTTTTTATTTCAGCTACACAGCAATGGCTATTTTGTGACTTTGAAGAGTGATTATGCAAAAACTATACTATCTAATTTTTTTTATTTGAGGTACTGACATGTTATCTGATGTGCAAATGTTGAACAGTATTTGGCACAAATATAAAAAAATTAAATTGTAAGTGTCCAACGCCCTTAAGCGCACATTTGCAGCTCTGCTTTGTGACTATTGGCACTGTGTTTTCGTGCATAGATAAAACTTATTTGACTGTACCTATCAGAACGAGGTCATCAACACCACACGCCTGTGATTGGCGGGTTAAAACAGCCAATCACTGAATATGAATCTGAACCTGAGATGTGAACGTAGGGCGCTGAAACAAATTGGAACACAATTAATTTCCCCAAAACAACATCAACTACAAACTTTACGTAGGTTTATTAAACATTAAAAGTGAAGTATTTTTTGGAGGTCGTAACTGTCTGTGTAATCTCTGGAGACTGTTCATTTTAAGTAGTAACACTACACAATTTCCTAAACAAAAGAGTATCACTTTGTAAGCTTTCAAGAAAACGTCCAGTTGGAGTAAAATGGGTAATACACATGCACGCACCGGCTGCTACGAAACGAGGACATAAGAGGATTAAAACAAAAGCGAACAAGTAGCAACGTAAAACATAAAACACAACTCCCATCGCACGCTACATATAAAATGGAAAATCCACGCCATTATAAAAGTAACTTCAGACGTCATTAGAAGTAAGTATAAGACAGGCTGTGGAATTTAAAAGTGATAAAGCCAACCATTTACTTGTGTTATTACCAAGCCGTAGTCTTGACTATCATACTCAATTATTCCCTCTTTTCTGCATCACCAAGAACAAATAGGAAGTTACATGCGCAAAATATTATAATAGCAAGGATATCTTCAAGGTTGTAGTTATTTCTTTAAGCTCATTTTATCCTGCAGATTGCAGCTTAAAATTTGTCAATGGATTTTTTTTAACATAAAAAAAGAAAAGGTTGTAAATTAGAGCTTATTTACACATACAAGGGGAAATTTCCTCCATGTAAAAGTGTGGCTTCGTAACTGTGAAGTAAGAAAATTGGAAATATGTATGATTAGGTCAAATACGAATTCTAAATAGCCATGTAATTAACCTCAACGGAATTATACATGTTAACTATTTTCTTTAACGAAGCTACAATTAATATAGTAAGTTTTTTCTGTATACAATTCAGGTACAAAGTATACTTTTAAAAACAATAATTTCATTATAACATGAAATGTTAAGTGAAGCGAAAATTTCAAAATGGGCGTTTAAACTCGAGAGTTTCTTGGAGTTGCAATAACTCAACGAAACATATTTTTGGAAACTATCAGTTTTTTTTTCGCGTTTTTTCTGTGTCTAGTGTTTGCATATTTTTACGGTAAACTTAAAATAAAACTGTGTTCATATATATCAAGAAAATTGTACTCAAATTATTTATGTAATTTGCATTGGTGTCTTTATTTATGATAGTTAGGCACAGATCAGAACTGTGAGAGAGCATAAGTTTCTTTCTTTATTTTATTTAAAAAAAACATGAATTTTTGTATATATTTAGCTACCATTATATTTTTTTGAAAATTATTATTTTTTGTTTATTTAGAATTTTAAGAACATATTAGAAGGTAAATAAACTAAAAAAACACCATAATAAAATAAACATATTTTAACAGCACAACCCGCTTATGCAAAACCTACAGAAAATCGAGGCGAAAACATTCACAAATGTTTTGCTACTCTGGAAAAGGTTTTATAGAGGAAGAAACTGAAACGCGATAAATATTTATAAAAATTTGTCAAAATAGCAACGTTTTGTTACCCGATGAAGAATGTATGTAGGCTTACATCACTCATCAATGTTGAGCGAATTCACCATGTAAAGCGCAAACATGTAAATTTCCTAACGTGCCACGTTCAAAACAAACTGTAGCGACAATAGCGCAGTTAAATAAATCCTTCACGCCGTATGTTCAGCTACCACGTCAGTTGCACCACTTATAAATCCACGTGGTAAATGTGAAAAAAAAAAAAAAAAAAAAAAAAAGTAAAATTACACATTCTGAAATCAGCAAACATACAGATTAAAATAATACGCGTTTGCAGCCTGTACGTAGCTTATTCCACGGCGTTTACACGAATAAGTGTTGTATTATTAGATACTTTTTCAACATTCCTTTCCTATAAGCTGTGAAGTATGAATAAAAATGCATACGCTAATGAAAATATTTGTTTTAATGAATTTGAAATGTAGGCAACTGAAAGAGGAAAAAAATTATAATTTTAAAATTGTTCTTGAAACTGTTCAACTTTTGCACTTAAAAGTTGCTGTCACAAGTATAAAAAATAGGTTTCATAATTTTGTTATTAAAAGTGTACGCAAAATTGAAACTGTAAGGTTTTCTGTTTCTGGATATTTTATGCTATCTCAATCACGCAAATAGATAAAATTGGAAGAATAGCGCTATTGAATATTTTTTAAACAAGTCTACATCACTTTAAACTCATTGCACTTTGCCTCTTTCACAACTTTACAATAAATAAAATGAAATTTGTATTTCTTCCAAATAAAAAAAAATAAAATTTACAGTTTGTAAGAAAGTGTCTTCATCTATTAATTACACTGCTTTTATTTCCTCAATGTTGTACCACAGTCTTTGGCAAAAATTCCTGGTAGACTGAAATTACGAATTTATGAAAGAGAAGCTGCAAACTTATATGCGGTAAGATTCACTGGTTTTTCTGATCTTTAACGAGAATACTTACCCACGGTACGCTAATTTCCTATGCGGTCATAGTGCTGTTGCTACTTGCAATTAATATGTGTTGCATAAATTCCGAATTATTTATTTTCTAGGAAAGAACATAACTTGTAGTAAATTTTATTAAATTACGAGCATAACTCACACTTCAAACTGAGTAGCCATAAGTTCGATAATTCGGCACGCTTGTCAGAAACATGATTTTCTGATACCTCAAATTATCAAAAAGCAGATTTTTCAGACTGCTGATTCTGGAAAAATATAATCCGGATTCGTTAAACGAAAATAAAGACTTCAAAACACTCTTATATAAGAGTTAGTTGTGCCAGTCGCATGAGCTTTGCTGTAGCTCCCTACTAATTTTTTTTTTCATGCATAACTTTTGAACGTGATTCAAATGCGTTTATTTTCAAAAGGAAGACGCACTTCAAACTGCGTCTATATCATGTCAGCTACTAAAAAATGGGGAAAATTCAATTTTCACGTTGCTGTAGCTGGAAAAATAAACCAGCCGTAATAGCGAAACAAAATAATGGAAACCTACGTAGGACTTAACACATGCTTTCCACAAATTAAATAATAGCGTCACCTCTCAAAGTCATTGAAAAACACCTTCTATGGAAACACTGTACGCTGGTTTAGTACTCTGCGCTTAAAAGCCAAACAGTATTTAAGGAGGAGTGTTAGATATTATTATTGTATTTTCAGCTTTTGAGCCATAACATTGATTCAAATTTTATTATCAAAATTTTCTCTCCGACAATTCATAGATAGAGACACAGGAAAATCGCGGGAATAGTTGACGTTTTGCTAGGCTCCAACGTGATGTATATAACAATGAGTGTTTTGTATCAACAGTGGCTATCGTTAGAGCTCACGATTTTTGGTGAAAAGAATTCTGCAACCATTTGTTTCAATGCCTTATGTGCACATACGCAGGTCTGCTCCGTGGTCAGTGATTGGTTGTTTTATAACTCTCAGCGTCTCGGAGGTTTTACCCGCAAATTACAGACGTGTGGTGTCGCAGTAATAATGTTCCTCTTGACACAAGTCAAATGAGGAACGCCTGTGTTCTAATACATTCTGCCAATAATCAAGAAGCAGACCTGCAGATGTGCACACAAGGTATTGAAACAAACTGTTGCAGAATTCTTTTCACCAAAAAACGTGGGCTCTAGCTATCGTTAGAGACATGTAAAATTCGCGTTATCAATTGGTAGCAGACTGGACTTCACTTTCCTATACATAACAGAGCATAATCTGTAGAGACCTGAAAAATTCGAGTTTTCGTTTAGGCGCAAGAGAGAATTCCAGCAACTATATGTCTGTATCATGTTCACAATTGGCCGTTGACTTACTCGTCACTTCCTGGAAGTAGCTGAGCCAATAGTAAAACTGTAACTGGACACAGGCCCATTTGACTGTGTCAGCGAGCAGCTAACAATCAGCTGTTATCAGATTCAGTGTACATACATTCTTGGAGGCTAGCCTACACGTCAGTGAACTCGCGAATTTTTCCCGTCTCTAATAATCCGCAGTTAAATTATTAAATTGGCCACGAACTTTTATGTGTTGTCATTTACGTGTGTTACGTCTTTGCAGATATTGGCCAAGCATTCTCCGCGGCAAGTCACGATAATATCGACCAGCGGGAGACGTCGAACTTGGAGTGTAGTCAGCAGTCAGAAAATAATGCGAATTTTGCATGTCTCTAGCTATCGTCTATTTGTATCATTTTTCTCTCTACATCAGGCCCAGTTAGAACTGCACAGCTTGAACACACAGCGTGTGTGATTTGTCCGAAAACTGTTCACACGTGTCACGGATATACTACAGTTTATTGAAGACTATTTTAAACATTTTCGCGATTTTCCAGTGTCTCTACTCATAGGGTACATTATTGGTAAACTATTTGACATAAAAAAATAATTAAATATTTAATTAATTTGTTATGCAGGATCATTGCAAGGGAATTATATGTTAACTTTCAAGAATTCCCTTGCAATGAATCTGCCAGACAAACTAATGGAAGATTCCATTATAATTTATATCTATCAGTTTACCAACAATAAATCCTATGCTTTGTTGAAGAGAAAATTTTGACAATATAATTTACATAATTGTTACTATGGTTTAAAAAATTGAAAATAAAATAAAATTATCAAACATCCCCCCTCAAAGGGGGAGTTCACGTAATGTTTTAATGATTTAAATAATTTTTATATTTGCACGAGATATGGTTTGATTTGTTGACATGTGTCGTGACTAACTTTTACAGAAATGAAATTTCTCCAGCTTTCATAGTTTATGTGTAATGGCGTGTCAATGTCCAAATATGCAGAAATCTATATATATAAAAGGAAGTGCCCCACTCACTGACTGACTGACTCATTCATTCATTCATCATCAACGCCCAGCCCAAACCACTGGACCTAGAAACGTGAAATTTTAATGGCAGTTTCCCCTTGTGGCGTAGGCGCGCACTAAGAAAGGAAATTTTGAAATTCGGCTATTAAGATGGGGAAACGGGGTGAAATGTATTTTTTGCAAATCTTTGATATTTCTCGAACCCGACGGGCTATCGTCGTCTTATTCACTTCGTTAGGTCGCAAATACAAATGTCTAGAAACAAATTTCAAGATTTTTCGAAATTTTTATATTAAGGAGGTGAAAAGCCGTTTAATTCGTTTGCAGTAAACCCTCTCTTCCTCTTAAACCACCTGAAATATCGAAGTGATTTTTTTCTTTAAAATGAAGCTTACGCAAATACCGAAAAAGTAATTTCACGATTTTTCAAAATTCGTTTTTGAAAGCCGGTAAAAAAATAAAACAGTTTTTTGATTAATCAGTCGTATCACCTAAACCGTTAGAGATATCGAGGTGGCTTTTGTCTTATAATGAAACATAAGTAAATACCTAAAAAGTAATTTAACGATTTTTGGAAATTCGTCCTTGAAAGCCTATAAAAAATAAAACGTTTTTAAAAATAATCTTTCGTAACACCTGAAATAGTTCAAAATTTGTTTCATTTTTATTTCTTGCTATTGGTTAAACCTCTTTGGACTATAGCCTGTACACGCGAAGTAACTCTCATGACCTGTCTTGAATAATTTGTAGGTAAGTCTGTGGAGTTGCGGGTTTTTTTTTTTTGCCAACCCACCATAAATAAAACCTCTTTGGACTGTAGCCCGTACATACGAAAGTATTATTACGGCCTGCCGTTAAGTATTCACTCGGGTATTGTACAAAGTTTGTGGTGTGGGAGGGGTGGGGTTACGGGTTCGTATCCTGTGCAAGTCTTTGCTATGGGACATGACATGACATCATACGAGCATATTGCGTGCGCTCTTTTCACTGAGCTAAGACAATTTATAGGTCACTGTTATTGAGTACGCTAGCTGTTAAATGCCTTCATCACATAATTTATCCAGAGTTACTGTTTGTATTACATAATTTCACGTGGGCAAAGCCGCGGCCGGGTAGCTATTTCGTACAGAAATATAGATGAATTAAAAACAAAGATGTTCTGCAATTAAAGTACCCTCAGCGTAGTGGACTGGATAAAGCTGTTTGTATTTGTTGTTATAAATATATACAGAGAATATAGTAACACCATCAATTAATACGTTATTAAAATTTAGTTACTCTTTTCTATAGTACACGCGGGCGAAGCCGCAAAGGGACAGCTAGTATGTTATATATATATAAGAAAACAAAACCAGCTGACTTACAGAAACGAAATAATTAGCACTGAAGAACAGTGGCACGGACTACGTCAAGACATGGTTAAAACCCCGATTTGGAATTTTTTGTATTAATTTCATTTTTTTTAAAACACATAACATACTTAACTCTCTTTTTAAAGTACCTTGGAGCCCGTGACACCGTTCTTCACTGTGAATTATTTCATTTCTGTAAGTCAGTTGGTTTTCTTTTCTAGTATAAAACAGTTTTACGAAAAATTTGGGTTTTCACCTGCCCTTATACAAAAACCGTGAAAGCTAGAAAATGGTCATTACTGTAAAAGAATTGTGTAAATGTACGTTAATGTCTATAAAACAAACCATATCTCGTACAAACGTAAATTTGATTAAAACAATTAAAATTTTGCCCCCAACTTATTTGACCTCCGTAGTTAGGCTGTGTTTGTGTGTGTGCGGTAGGAGTGGTAAGAGCGTCTTTGCCCGACATATATAGTGCATTATCGCCTCTCCGCGCAAGCCACTCAGATGGCGTGCAGTGCTTCACTTTTATCCTTTTTCCTATAGGACTTCAAGCGGTGACCAGATTTTCTCACTTATGGAAAGCATAGTTGAAAGTCTAATGCTTGTTCCTTTAGTTGTGTTTTTAGAATCCAGTTGCTGTTTTTCCACAAACAATAGTCTGGTAAACCCATTTTTTTGCCATTTTGAGTGGCCCGTAAATGAGATTTCTAATAAACGTGCCGAATTTTTAAAACTATAGTGACCTAGTTTGAAGTGTGTGTTCTTTTCGTAATACAAATGTGATACGTGTTAAATGGTTTCGTCAAAAAAAGAATAGCCATAACACGCTACAACGCATTTGAAGCGCAGGTAGTAATGCCCCTTAAGGACGTTGAACCCGTAGAAATTCAAAATTTTATATTTGTGCCAAACACTGTTAAACTTTTACACATCAGATAACATGTTATTTCCCCAAATAAAAAAAAATTAGGTCCCATAGTTTTAGCATTATGACCTACCAAAATCACAAAATGGCAGTTGCGGTGTAGCCAAAATAATAACAAATAATTAACTTACAGAAACAAGATAATTCATATTGATTCTTAATAATGTGAGCTACTTCAAGACACTTTTCTGAACACAAAGCGATAACTTTATGTATTTTTTAAAAAAATGATAAAAATGAGTAAATTTTTGCATAACTTTGACTTTTGGCTACTACTCAAATTTTCAAAACTAACTTTTGTCAACCATGTCGTAAAATGCATTGATACACTGACCACCAGTTTCTGTAATTTTGAATTTAATCGTTAATTACTTTTTTTGATTTTGGCTACACCGCAATGGCCATTTTGAGACTTTGATGAGTGATTATGCTAAAACTATGGGACCTAAATTTTTTTTTATTTGGAGAAATGAAATGTTATCTGAAGTGCAAAAGTTGAACAGTGTTTGCACAAATATAAAATTTTGAATTTTTACGGGTCCAACGCCCTTAAGGCATGTATTGGAGGCGACTTATCGCTATGGTCCTTATTTTTCGCGAAAATAATTTTGCCCCACTTAGATTCGGTGTCTTACGTGCAAATCTGCAGTTCTGCTTCGTGGTCAGTGATTGGATATTTTAACTGCCGCGAGCCTCGGATTCTGTCGGCGAATCACAGGCATATGGTATTTCAGGAACGTTATTGTAATTGGCTGAGTCAAATGATAGTCATAGACCTGCTACTAGTAACCATGAAACATAACTGCTCCTGTACAGGTAAGGCGCTGAAAAAAACTGGGGCAGAATTCTTTTCGCGAAAAAACAGGGTCTCTAGTTCCTACGTATCACCATCTCCGTTTCCGAGCTTCAAACGAAAACCGACCTAAGGTCCAAATAACTCTTAAAGTAAAATATGTGTTTGGTGCTCAGAGTCGAATAGAAAAAATAATAGTAAAGTCACCAGGGGCGTCATATACGGGGGGGGGGGGGGACACGTCCGCCGTCCTCTCACAAAAAATTTTAGTTTCTAAGATTTTTTAAGATTAAGATTTCCTTCAGTTGTATATTAAATATTTTGGTGCAGAAACTCTTTAAATAGCAGCATTTTGCACCTTAAAATATTGCATTTCCCGGTGGAGGACTCCTACACACCCCTTCATTACGTAGGTTATATGTACACTTTATCTACCAGTGACGTCCCCCAAAAAAATCAAATGCTTACGACGCCGATGAAGTCACATTCCACCAGTTGAGGGTCTTTGTCGCAGGGCTGATGCATTATTAATGATTACATAGACCAATCAGCGGCACCGTTACGCTTGATCGATTTTGCGCTTTACACATACAAATGAGGAAGGCACCTAGATGTTACAGACAGAGTTTGACGCTTGAGAGAGAACGAGAGTGCCTCATTACAAACTTTCGACGAGCGCTCTTGCGTAATTAACACGTACCACACGAAGGAATGCGGCCGCAAACTTCGATCACCCTGTGGCTGTAGCCACTTCGTCATTGGTGGGCTCTGAGTTAGTAGTCAACCCGTAGTTTCAATGGCTCGTGAGACGTAAACTTACGAGAAACTACGCACACTAGTGCCAACCCTGAAAACCATTGAAGTTTACTGAATGAGCATGCTGCCTCGGCCGTGGACACTAGAAAGTGTAGACAATATTCATCAACAAACCTTTCGTACTTTCTCAAAGGGGTTTAAGACCAATGCCACGGTCTATGAAGGTAAGGTCTTGACACTGAGGAATAAAATGTGACTCTTTATTTTTTTGGTCGCAGCGCTAGTAGTATTTTAGCGGAAGATAAGTCTTGTTTAGTCTTTGGCCTAGCAAGATTTCACATCTTAAAATGTGTATTCGTTATCGGAGTTGTCAGTATTCTCCCTCGGGTCACTACGTAGACGCGATCCATGATCTAAATGGCCAAGTTGACATATACGTGTTACCTCGAGACAGATTTCTTAATTACCTTATAAGTAAAAAAAATGTATGCTAATAGAAGCAAACTTAAAAATAAACTGTTTTCTGGTTCATATATTATTGTAAGTATAAATGATAAAATTCGTTTCAAACACAAAGCATTGGATTGCCGTCAGATTGTGAAGAATATAAATAGGCACATAGGTTATTAATTAAACAAAATAAGTTAATAATTAAAAAATTAAAAATAACCAACTTGGTTAAGAGTTTATCTACCTTTATGAGCAAATTACCAAATTTACAGCATAACATATTGTGACACAAAAATATGTCATACAGAATTTTTTTTTTTAATTAATGAAATCGATTTTCCAGGATTGAACCTGTTTTAAATTTTGCCTAATATATTCGAGAAAACTGCTGTTTTCAAAAAAATTTATAACAGGTAGTTGTGAGTATATTTCTCGTACGCACTAACACATGCATGCAATCTAACTAGTACGTATACATAAGTGGTTTTTGAAAAGACTATCTTGACTTGACCAAATTCAAAAAGGTAAATTATTCTAAATATTCAGAACACTGCTAAAAACTATATAATAAAACGACGATAATAATCCCAATAATCGAACACTCAAACGTGCAGTTTAAGGTAGGATATATTTTTATTTTTGCTGAATGATTCTGTGTGTATATATAACACACACACATACTTGCAAATTTATGAAATTTTATTTAATTCCCTAACTATTTACTAAACGTTGAATACTTTTTGTTTTACATGAAGTCGAGTTAATGAGGTAATGAGGACATGGCGAAAACGTATTTTACAACTTTTCACCCCCAAAGCATAACGATACCTCACCAGCTTTACAATATTTCAAGGAAATCGGGAAAATACATTTCTTCCTTTTCCACCTTATAAAGAATGCCTACGCCTCACAGTGGGACAAATCGAGTATTAATGGGGCAAAAATAATCCTACCTTCGATTTAAAACCAAATAAGCGCTATGTGCTAAAATAAGACATCCCTGAGAAAATAATAATCATAAAATTTATTTAATGTGGCATCATTTGTTATGGTTTTTGCACAGTAAAACAATGTGATGTGTTTATTAGTCACAAACACTGGTATGTTCATGTTATCAAGAGGCTAAAATGTGCAAACTTAATTGAAACGTGCATAACATAAAAACATATAAACGTACACAATTATATGGACGCATGCTGAGTAAAATTCATTCCTCTGATCAGAGCAGTTATCAGGATCGTAGATCATATATTGTATGGGTATAGGGATGATGTAATATAGCGAAAATGTTTTGTGTCATCATACCTTTGATAACACTAGTTTCTTGCGTCATGTATGCCCATGGGAGACATATATCTGACACAACGTACCTGTCTGCAGACCAATAACTGGCTTCCAATATTACCATAGCGACATTCTTATTGGCTCAGCCAAATAGAGCAACAGCTCCACGTACAAGAGAAAGATGGTAATATTCTGGTAAGCTGAACTAGCATTGAAACCCATCGAATAGTCACGTTTTCCCGCGATAAACACATAATTAGAGATGGTTGTTTATTGCGGGAAAAATTAACTGTTTACTAAGTTTCAAAGCACGTTCAGCTTACCAGAAGATTACTGGCATTCTCTTGTACGTGGAGCTGTTGCCTTATTTGAATAAGCCAATAAGACAGACTCCCGCAATTGTAATATGTGAAGCCTATTATTGGCCTGCAGAGAAATACATAAAATCAGATGTGTATCACCCAGTCATACATGTCACAAAGAACAACGGTGTTTTCAAGGACATGTTGGCACAAAACATTTTCACGATGTACCATCCTCTCTAACCATCATATCTACGTATGGGACGTGTGGGTAGCTAAATGAACCTCGCAGCTAATCGTCCAGTCGAATGCGCCATTTTGCAGGGGCAATGCACAGGTATTTAATTGGGCTCTGTCAGATGTTGCCGAGAAGGGGAGATGCCTGTTCCTCACTCTCCCGAAATTTTGCTCTCCATCTGCATCCCAACACACTCCCCTCCTTTTCCTTATAACTCGGCCGTTTCTATGTCGGATAGCCTCGGGAATCTCGCGCCGGTCAAATGGGGCCGAAGCGGCTTCACAGGGAAATTGTTTGGAGTCTGGGGAGGGGGTGTTGGGTGAAGAGGATAGAGGGAGCCAAAGAGAACGTCACAGTCCTGAAACACGCTCTCGGAATTACTTGGCGGAACAACCCATCACAAACCCAAAGGCATTCGGAGAGGGCGCGAAAGCCCATTACCTCGACTACGGGTTGAGGGGACCCCGCTGTATTCTCTACTCAGTCTGGGAGCATGAGGACAACCCTTGCCCTTTCTAGGGGGCTTTCTCCGAGACTCTTGGTGGATGTCGCTACTGCTGGGTCTTTGTAACGGCCCTCTTCGACCTAGAGAACAATACCCGCCACCTCGCTTCGTTCCTAACGCCTTCAGGCTGAGATCATCTAATTACCACTGTCCCCTCGGCCACGTATGACTTATCTTTATTATCTAAACAGTTCAAGGCTTGTTCCTTAGATTTTTTTGAGACTGGTGCCAATAACTCAAATATTTTTAACCAAAAGATTTGAAGAAAAAAAAAATAGAGACAATGTGCAGTCACACAATGTAAAATACTGTGGATGCGTTTTTAAAAATAATGTACTATTCGTCACCAAAGAAATATTTTACTTCATTTTGGCTTATTTTCACGGCAAAAAATGTGGAACTTTGGTGACGAAATCTAAAGAAACGTTCAGTACATTGCTAAAAAAGAAAAATTCAGCTAGAATTGATGACATGTTAGTGTCAAAAATGTGGAGAAAAATTTTTTTAAGAGTATTAGGTAGCAATTAAAAAATATTTTCGAAATCACTGCAAAACTAAGGTACAGGCCTTTAATTCGCCTTACACCATAACTAGAGATGATGGTTTATCGCGGGGAAATTTGACTGTTTGCTGGATGTCAACGTACATTCAGCTTACCAGAAGATTACTGGCCTTTCCATATACGTGGAGCTGGTACCCTACTTGACTGTGCCAATAGGAATCTCACTATTGTTGTAATGTTGTTGTTGTTGGTCTCCAGGCAGATACGGAGTGTCAGAAGTGTATCGTCTAATTAAGATGTGGCGAGAAACTAAGCGTTTTCAAGGGTTATTTGGGGGAAAAAGTTTTCGCGATGTACTACCATAACTGGAAGCACGGAAATTTTGAGGGTTGAACGACTTATGTGGGGGGCTCCACAGTCCTGTGTACATTCTCCCTTTTGCTGTTTGAATGTTGCTACGAAGTGTGGAAAGTTTTACGCCTAACAAGGTAGCTGCGTGAATTTTTTCATTCATGTTTGTCGGTGATCCATTTGCGAAAGTACAGCCCACCGCACACGGAGCGATATTTCCTACGAGTTTTCTTGCGCGTTTGTCAAAGAGCTTCGAAACGATCTGATGAAATGGCAGTGCTGCAGGCCTCTGTGAGTGATACACGCACGCGGTAATGGTTTACGTGCTTGAAAGAGTAACATATTTGTAATTCCGTGCAGCATAAAGACACGTTTTATCCATGCTAGACCACAGGTTTATGTATATACTGTTTACGTTCGTCATTCTGTTACGGTTTCGCAATCCCGCGGCGTCGGTGGCGTCGCAGGAAGGCAGTAAATGTGTGCTGGGTAATCAACAAGACACCAAAAAGAGGCGGATTGCGGCAACGGTGATATCCCAGGAATCCGATGACTTGTGGAGTTAGGTGGGTCTTAACACTTGCCCAACACCTTAAAAACTCCTGGATTCAGCAGGGATTGCTTCGCCTCTGGGCATATCTGGGAGCCAATCAGAGGGGAGGATTTTGACGGCCTGGTGGGGGTGCGAAGAATGGTATAGACATCAAGCTAGCTACCGGGGGAGTTGGAGTTGGAGAAGAGAGTCGACGAGTGAGTCTTCTGCTCGGGCGGCGACCGCACCTGGGGACTCTGGGTTCGAGTCTGGGTGCGACCTCTGGCTAGAGAACTAGCTCCAACGGCGGCACGAGCGGTGAGTTCCTGTTAGTTTAGGGAAGGAGAACGAGCCCTTACCTATCTCCTGTCTCGCCTTACCCTAACCCTTCCACTCGATTCTATTTCTGTATTGCTGTTATTCCTTGTTCTCTATTCTAATAAACTCTTGTTACCTTTCATCTCTATCTTATTTATTTTTCCCTTTCCCGGATAAACTTTGTAACGATTAGTGGCCCATTATAATGTAAGGGAACTGGAGGAAATTGCAAACTACGAGTCACGTGATAATGTATTTAGCTCTCATTGGCTGAGATTAAAAAAACAGTTAGTACACACGTAACGAAAATTGCACCATTTCTATTACGAAAAACCCGTAGACTAGCTAGTAGCACTGCACTTAAGCAGACAAGCTAGTTCAGCTCCACGTAAGAATGCTCGTATGTGACGTCGTAGGAAATATTGTTCCTTGTGCGGTGAGCTTAAGGCTCGGTTTTATTCGCCATATTGAATTTTATTACTTTTCACTTTTTTGGAATTCTGAGATGAAAATTGTTAAATATGCGATTATACCTCAAATTCTATTTACATTTCGCTACAGTACAGGCCTTGCGATTTAGCCGTTAACTTATAATTACGTCGCAATTTGTCGGGTAAATTATGAATATAAAAGTATTTGCCTGACAAATTGCGGCGTAATTATAAGTTAACAGCCAAATCGCAAGGCCTGTACTGTAGCGAAATATAAATAGAATTTGACGTATAATTGCATATTTAACATTTTTCTTTTCAGAATTCCAAAAATGCGAAAAAATAATAAAATTCAATATGGCGACTGAAACTGAGCCTTAACTCAACACCAGACTAAAATTAAACTTCTTCTAAGGCGCTACATTTACCGTATCGTCCACAGGACTTGCCTTGCTACTAATGCGACACGGGTTCAATTCCAAACGGGGCCGCATGTTGGCCAATGGGTTTCTCTAGATGTCTTCCATTCCCCAGCGCATTCATATCATCTCTCAAAAAGGTGGGAACCCTCACATTTAAGATTCCACTATACCCCTGATGTACAAACTATATTTGTTTTATAGCCTAAACCTAAAATGTTAGTTTGAAGGACCAATTTAATGTGTATGTCCTTGTACTAAATTTGTTTTATTTGTTTAAATGCAAATTGTAAACAGTGATAGAAAAAATGGATACTAGTGTTTATCTACCACTGTTTACAAATTGCATTTACTAAGTAACGCAAATTTAGGGCAGAAATGTTAAATAGCACCTACATTAAGTAGGTTCTTCAAACAAACATTTGTTATTTATACTCTAAAACAAATTTTACGGCTTTAAAACAAAGCATGTTTACATCACGTGTAGGCTATAGTGGAATCTTAACAGCTGACAAAAATACATTGATTTGCTTATAACCTTGCCTCAAACGACTTTGCCAAATTTTCCGGGTCTCAAAACGTAGTTGGAGTTTCATTGTGGGAAATTTTGTTTCTAAGTTCCCAAGTTGCGTCAAGAGCCCAAGATTCGTTATCAAATATGCATGTAATTTTATTTGACAAGGCGAATCAAAATTCTGGCACCATTCAGTCTACGATTTTATTTTAACTCAAAACAGAGGAGCCGTTAAAAAGAAACGTTTCTGGATCACGTAGGTTTCAACACATGTCAGTATTCTTAGACTGTTTTGGTTACAAAGTTTTCGCGTTTTTTTTTTTTTTTTTTTTTTTTTCAATTTCTACACTGAGAAAAAGAAATGGTACTATAAAATATAATTGGTTTCCCTCAAACAAATGGTACGTTCATATATGGCAGAACAAATATACATTTGGTAGAACTAAATAGTATGTTTGGTGAAATATGTTTGTGCTTACCAAGCTGCATTTGTTTGAGTGAAACAATAAGAATGTTTTAGGTAACAATCCTGCCAATGTCCAGTTGTTTAAAATAGAAAATAAATTAATTATTCGCCGATTTTCCTATTTCGGAGATACTATTCACGTTTCTAATCATGTACTGCATGTTTTTATACAAAGTTAAATTTCTTGGCAGAGGTGGGATTTGAACCCGAAAACCTAAAATTAGAAGTCTATTACCTTAACCACTTTTTTTTATAAAAAATGTTTGGTGCAGCGGCGATGCGGAATCTTCCGCATCAACACTGCACCAACCATTCCCCCCTTTAGGTTTGACATATTACGAGTGACCCCAGCAATTTTCGTGAGACAATTTTTATGGTGACAAGGTTTGCGACCCAATGGACAAACACAAATTAACACCCAGCCTGACCTGGGAATCGAACCCAGAACCCCTCGCACCAAAGTCGGCCGCTCAACCAACTTTTTTTTTCATTAAAATGTTTGGTACAATGGCAAGGCTAACGCCTCGCCACTGCACCAAACATCCCCCTCCCCCTTTAAGTTAATCAGTGCATTTCCCCAGTAGCTGTGTATCGTGTAGTTGTCAGTTTGTAATGGTAAGGTGTCTTTTGACACAGACGAACACAAACACCCAGTCCTGAACCCGATGAGGTGGTTGTAAATGTCACCTCCCCGGCCGGGAATCGAACCCGGGACCCTTGCCTCAGCAGCCAGGAGCGCTAACCACTGAGCCAAGCGGGGTCGGCTCAAGACTAGCAGAACTGATAAACGGTTGGGTTATGATGATATATCAGGTAAAGTTAACAAAATTGCGT
>PNEQ01028399.1:0-17548 GCA_003012365.1 Medauroidea extradentata
GACACAGGAGTAATTGTGTGCATAACTAATTGTGTTGTGAGAGTTCTAGTTGATTACTGTTTTGTGTATTTCGTAGCTTTGTGAGCTATTAAATCCAGTACTTAATTTAACTCTTTTATTTGTAATTATTAGACCTCTATCCCAAAGAACTCATGGGAATTGCCCACATATAAAGTTTGTGTTCTCCAAACTTGTAACAGTATTATTCAGATAAGTCCTTCCAAGTGAGCAGCAATGACATTTTTCATGGTGAACACTGAGATATAAATACTCATTCAGTAACTAACATAACTGCAACTGCGTAGGGCAGATAATTCTTTACCACAAGATCATTGCTGTTTCGCCACAGAAATTTACATAACTAGCTTAATACACTTAGGAAAAGACCACTGACAAAACAGAGAAGGGAACAAGGAAGGGATTTAGAAGTACAACACAACTGGCATATATACTCACAATGGGATTACTTAGAAAGCAATTTTTTCACAGCACATGATCACATGCACATTATATACTACAGTACATAATCCACCAAAGACAAGGGAAATAATTTTAAAATGTAGACAAGTGTAACTGGCTCTTCATGTTTGGTACGATATTTTTATCATACTGCAAAAACTAAAACACAAAATCTTCGAATTGGGCATGCTGCTCAAATATGTGACGACTCTGGAGAACACATAAAGCCTACTGCAACGAAATTAAATCAATATGAAACACTATAATTATCCAATGCAGCGACTTTGAAAGTGTTTTTGTACTACCAGCAATTCCATCATTTGTAGTATAAATGCGGTATCTGCGATAAGTTTTTCATTTTTACTGATACAGAAGACAAATATTAAATTTAATTTAAGAGAATATACACATGTATAAATTAAAAAGCCTGTAACTATAAAATTCATTCAATGACGGATGTTCAGACACGTTTTGCATTCTTGTGTCACTTGTACAAATTAACACTGGCATGTTCCTGATGGCAAGCATTTTGTGTTGGTCGACGGGGTGAATGAAATTGTAAACCATATGTTGTTTTGTAAATTTTTCCACTAACACCATACTTCAGTTTTGTTTATTCAGCACTACACTTTGTTTCTTCACTGCATGAAACTATGTTTTACTCTGTGATGTCACTGCAATACGCCATTCAATCACTTTCAACTGTAAGGGCAGTCCTGTGAATTAAGAAAAATATATGCATATAGTTTTCTATTAATAACTAATGTTTCTGTAACTCTTAAAAAAAAGGCAAATTATAACTTACTACAAGTAATTCTTACAGAATTAATATAAGGATAATATACATCAACAGATCAATTGATCAAATATTCACAAACATAAAATTGTAGTAATATGATTCAAGATTAAGCTACATTACAGTATACATTGTGAAACCCCTGCTATGCACTACACGACTTGTCCAATATCTTCGTCCGAAAATTGTACACAAAAATATAAAATTGACTACAATACACTAAATATTATACTCCAGGGACCCGCTAATATGGTGTGATATACGGGAAGAGTAAATAGAGGCGGGCAGTGGAAACAACTTGCTGGAGGATATTGATAGGTAGTGGTCTTGGACGGAGGAGAACATAATGAAGATTATTGTGCGTAAAACGAAGTTGGTGAGGTTTACTAAGAAGAGAGTGGTGAGTAGAGAGGTATACAGACGGGATGTGCAAGAAAAAGAGGAAACCACAGATTATAAGTATCTAGGGGTTGTGAAACAGTATGATCTAAGACGGACACAGTGGTTAAGAAGGAAAGAAGGGCTTTAGGGCTACTGGGGAGAGTAATGAATGGAGTTAGTGGTGAAGTGAAGGGAAAAGCATATAGCACGATGGTTTGTTCAGTATTGGAATATGCTGCAGTAGAGTGGGGTCCGTACGTAGAGGTGCAAGAGCTGGAGAAAGTGCACAGTAGGGCAGCGAGATGGGTGATGAATAAATGGAAAATGCAGGGTTGGGCTGGTGAGGAGGAAATGAACTTTAGGCCTAGCGTGAAGATGATGGAATTGGGATTGAAACTGTTGAAGGACAGGAGGAGAATGAAAGATTGGTCAGGTTGTATAGGGTGATGAACGGGGAAGGGGTATGGGGCAGTTCGGCCTGCAAGCTAACTAAGGGAAAAGGAAAAAAAAATATTAAGATTCAAAGGGTGCGAAGGAGAGCAGAGAGAGGTAGGCAGTTGACGCTGGTGAGGAAATTGAATGCACTGCGGGAAGAGATGGTGACTGTGAGGGAGGTTGGGAGGTTTAGGAAGGGACTGGGGGATTGGTACTGTGGAGAGAAATCTACTCGCCACCGCATGCTAGCCCTATTGCGCATGTAAACTTATTGTTATACTGTATGAGGTCTGGATAGGACCAAAGATAAATTTATTTGAATATTTTTTGGAAGTCAACATAAATGGATGCAATTCTAGAAAATGTTTTCACAGAACTTTGTGTGTGAAAATGCTGTCATAGTGATGTGTTTCTAGAGCAAGGGTTCGCAGAAATATTTTCGTAAATTTACTATAAAAAGAAGAAATTACAGTACAGTAAAGAAATGTGCACATCAGGAAAAATATTTGCTCATAATGTTGGTTAAGTGTATAATATTGTATATTTGCTATTTTGAGATTTTTATATGCTCAATTCCAAATCATGTACGTACATACATCTTATATTGACAAATTCATGAATAGCCCACAAACTATGTTATAGTGTGTGGCACATGTTCTTATACTCACAAACTAAGACTTTTTTTTAAAAAAATCTGAAATGTTTGTTTGAAACACGTATTTGGTATCTCTCAAAACTTATAAAACCAACATATTCAGATAGCTGTATCTACAGAAACAACCAACCTTGGTTTGTAAAGCATAACCTTAGAAGCTTTCATTTACAAGCATTGACATCCTCGTGTAGTGACGTTTGATCAACTTTTTGCTTCATACGCACATGTAGAATAACCTAAGTGGTGGTTGTGAAGGGTTAAAAAGTTGTAAGAACGTTACGACACAATTCGAGAATGATCGTGTTATCAGACCCTTCCTCGCTGTACCAAATTATTTTATTTGTTTAGAGTTCAACTATTTATTGTAGACATTTTGCTTGGACAAAATCACTTCTGTGTTTTATTAGTCAAGATTCTAAGCTGTCTTGAAACTAATTCCTAAAACATAATGGCAGTTATGTATGAACATTACTTTGGTTGTGAATCTATACTGTCATGAATTTAATACCTAAAACATTATGAAAGTTATATATGAACATTAATGAGGTTGTGGATATAACATGGCTTAAGCATTATCATAATAATAATATCAATTTAATATGAAAGAACAACTGTCTGGTGGCGAGCTATAAATTGTTTCTCAATTACCAACCAAACCCCCTAAACTTTCCAACCCCCCTCACATTTACCAACTCCTCCGTAAGTAAATTCCACTCCCTCACCGATTTCCTAAGCATAGCCTGCCAATCCCACTCTTTTCTGCTCCTCATCATCTGAATCTTCCTTCTATTATTCCTCTTCCTTCATACATAATCTTTAGTTAACAAGCATCCTAACTTACCCAAACCTCTCTCTCGATTCACAACCTTGTACTTCCTAACCAGCCTTTCCACTCTTCTACTTTCCTTCAATGAGTTCCACCCCAGTTCTTTCAACATCACAGATGGCCGAAAGTTCCCTTCATCCTCACCAGCCGGTTTTTGCTACTCCTCTAATCCTTCATCCGTCTCGCTGCCCGTCATTATGACTTTTCAAGTTCCCGCACCTCCAATTCCACATACAAATCTCACACTGCTGCTAAATACTCTTAACAGCATTACTATCTCTCTTCAACACCCTTTCCAACATACCTTGTGTCCGTCTTTCTTTAGGCAACACTCTCTCTGTCTGCCTTCTTTACCCTTTATTACTCTGAAACTTTATGTCTATGTATTCACTCTGAAGCTTTCTCTACCTCCTGCTCTTCCTATCTGTATCTCCTAACTCATCTGTAAAGTTAACAATCTTTGTTTTTTCACAATGTTATACAAACTTACATTTAGTGGTGGTTAATGCTACTGGGCTGCAGGGCTGCAGCCCTCCCTGATTATTTGGGAAATACAGTAAATCATTTTAATTTTCACAGCTGGTGTTATAGAAGATAATTTGTAATTTTAACTTTTGAACTACCTACTCGCTAAAGCCGTCAGCCGATCGCGATGTCTTAGGAATGCGAGAAAGTTTTAAAGATTTACTTGTGTACACGTTTCCTGCATCGGGCGGTCTGAACTAGGCAGGGCTGTGAGGCAAGCAACCCGTCTGACCTTGCTGGTAAATGCGCAGTGCCCACCACGGCTTGGCAAACCCAGGAATAAAAGGGGTGAGGGGGGTCTGGTATGTGGCGCGCATGTAGGCTGCTATGCTTCCAGCCCAGCTCGCAAGACTCGCACAGTGCGTAACGATACACTGCACTAACGACAGACGCAACTTGTAACTAAACTAGCTCGTTTTGAAGTAAATTGTACCAAAATGTCATGACCTTTCCTACATAACGTGGCGCTTCCTACGAACGTTTCACATTTTTCGTACGTGACTTAGTTAATTAGAAAATAATTCTAGTATCGTAACTACATTTTCACTCAAATCCCAGCTGCAACACATTAAAAAAACGGGTCTAAAGTAGCAAGTTTCTGCATATAGGGAATTTTGAAACCTATTACGCCAAAAATAATAGTTTATTTGTAATATTCTGCCGTAAAATCGCCTCAAATTGAAACAGTTTTCTCGAGGCGAAATTATAAGTATTAGATGCTGTTCCTTCACGCCTATTATTTCACACGGATTATAATGTGCTTCATACAAAATAGTAAATTAATATCATCTTAAAAATACAAAGTAAATTATAAGTGACATTGTTATTCAATTTTAAAGAACATACTCCTTACCCGAACACTTTACCGAACCGTATTGCAGAGAAGTAAGATATTAAACTTATAGATGAACATTTCAAAACTCGATGTTATGTCCGCCCACCATTTATCAAATACAAAGGCTTTTTTTTTTTTTTACTGGACGTCCTTTTCAGAACTTCAAAATTTGTCTTATTCATGATTCCGCACTAGACGAGACAGAAAGCCATAAACTAATGTACCCTTTATATGCGCGAGTATTTCGTAGTTGGAGGGGAGGGGGCACTACCATTAGAATTTACCATTCAGTACATACAATTTCACTGAATTTACTGAGATATTAGGCGGCTTTTAATATTTTATATCTTACGAGTTATTTTCTTTTGTTTCCTTTCTATATTTCAATTACATATGAATACCTTTCTTTATATTTACAAATGCCGTTGTTTGAAGTCTCTAACCTCACTTCTTGCGTACGGCCCGTACCCTATATAAGCCGTTCACGATAAAGTGAGCACTGTATGACAAGTTATTGCGAAATTTCTTTTAAGGAAGGAACGATGAATGAACGTCAAGTACATGTAACGGGTATCCACACATTAGTTAAGTGACCATTTAGCTGAAACGTGTTTTTGACTTACTATTTTCATTTTAAAATACAAGGAGATGTAGTAAAGTTAAAAGTGCAAAAAAAAAACACGAACTATAGTGCAATAAATTAACGGTGCGGTTTTGTTAAATGTGAAATATTGTGATTTGTGAAAATTAAAAACAACTGAGCTATGATGTCAAACCGATGTCTGGACAGCACACTCTGATGTGATTTCTACTTGGCGTAACTTTCCACGCAGCTACCCTTGTTTTCCTCCACCTACTTGCTACTTCAAGTGCTCAACACAGTAATCCAAAGGAATGTTAGATTTGTTTAAGTTATGTTTGTGGATTTTGTGAATTTTGTTCTATAAAAATTACAGTAATACATGTTACATTTGTTAAAATTATGTCTGTGGATTTTGTGAATTTCGGACTAAAAAAATTAATACCTTGAAATGTTTTAAACTGTTTGAGAAAATGGAATAGCAGTAACTGCTTCAAACGTTACTTGATTTCCTCTACTAGGTACTAGGGAGACCCCTTAACAGAATGTTTCTTTAAAAATTTTTAATTACTCTACCAAAAATATATTCAATGTTTAGACACGAGAGCTGCTCAAATAGCACCATTTGCACCTATAAATCCAAATCCAAATTTCTGGGGGAAAACCCCCGGACCCCACCCCCTTTTTATTGGTGGACAAGTGTTCTTACTCGTATGCAGCCCTACCTGTGTCGAAATTCACGAGCCGCGCCTGCTTACATTACACAAATGTTGTCTGAGGAAACACTCAGTAATATAAATTTTAGACTGACATATATTAAAATCTGTAATAAAATGAACAGCAAGCTAACAAAATCCTTGCAGGCAAGAAATAGCCTAGCCATAAAATATCTGTGGGTTCTTAAGTTGCGTAGATATTAATGTTTGAGCAATATTCAGATGTGTGCTGCAAAGCGATACATACAGTAGGCCTACAACACTCCCATCTCGTGATTTCTGTCCATTTCTTCAATCCTTTGTCAGTCAGACAACTAAGTAAACAAAGAAAATGAACGTGTAATTAAGTCACATTTACTTTTAACCATCAAAAATTATTTTTAAAAAGTACACAACTACAACTCATCCAACTAGTGCTACCCAACATGTATATAACGTAAATAAATATTTTAAAACGCAAACAGAACAAAATATCTGCAGTGAACCAGTTAAATTAGCTTACCTGTGAGTAGAAAATGATACTCCGTTAACATATAATCAATAACTGACGTAGGCAACATATTTTATAAACATTTTCAATCGCAGCTCGTATGTATTCTTATGGTACTGTTTACAAAATCGGGCCACGATCACCTGATCGCGGAGCGAAGTCATTCTGGCCTCAACTTTTGGGCTGCAAGTTGGGTCTGTGAAATATATGTCGCTGACATGTTTCATATCACACCGTGTCTATGCCTTTGTTTACGCTTTGGTGGCCTTTACTATACTGCTTACGACATTTTCGGAGGCCACACTGAAAAATGAGTATAATCGTAGGTACCATACTTTTGTTTAAATAGGTACAACAAAACAGTTTAGTTGTTGGTACTACTCTGGACAGTTCCTTCAACAATCTGTTTTGTAGGAGAAACTAAGAGCCTAGTTGCTTTAACAAACCAGATAGTAACTTCTACAAAACAGATTGCTGAAGTAACTGTCCAGAGTAGTACCAACAACCAAACTGTTTTGATGTCCCTATTTTAACAGAAGTATGGTACCTGCAACTATATTCTTTTTTCAGTGCACCAGTACATTTTTTCAGTGATTAAAAGAAACTATTGTAGTTACCATGATAAATCTTGAGTTCCTTCTTGTCAAAAAAAGTTATGGTCACCACAAAACCTTTTGTTCCTTTGTATAAGCAACTAGCTGCCACTTAGGGACTTCGCCCGCGAGTACTACAGAAAAAGAGTAACTAATTTTTTTTACGTATTAATTGACGGTGTTACTATTTTCTCTGCCTATCTTCAAAACAACAAATACTAACAGCTTTATCCAGTCCACTTCGCAAGGTGTACTTTAATTGCAGATCATCTTTGTTTTTAATTCATCTTTATTTATCTATAAAATAGCTGCCCGGCTGCGGCTTTGCCCGTGTGAAATTATGTAATGTAAACAGTAACTCTGGATAAAATATGTGATGAAGGTATTTAACAGCTAGCGAACTCAATACCAGTGATCTATAAATTGTCTTATCTCAGTGTAAAGAGCGCGCGCAATATGCTCGTATGATGTCATAGTAATTCCCATCGCAAAGTCTTGTTCGGGATACGAACCCGTAACCCCATCCCTTCCACACCACAAACTTTATACAATAGTTGAGTAAATGTTAAAGGCATGTCATGATAAATCATTCGTATGTAGTGGCTACAGTCCAAAGAGGTTTTATTTATGAGTAGGTTGGTAAAAATAAACGACTGTTGAATTAGTTCTCCGTGATCATGCTCTTTTTTCGGGAGACTGTAACATTTTTCTGCTTTTCACCTACTTAAATTTCAAATTTCATAAAATCCTGAATTCGATTTGTAGATATTTACATAATCTTCATTGTTATCAAAAATCATCTCGATATCTCAACGTATATAAGCGGTTCAGATGATTATTTGAAAACACATATTTTTTTAACAGCCTTCAGGGACGAATTTCGAAAAATCCTAAAATTACTTTTTTATATGTACGTAAAATTTATTTCAAAGCAAGAACCATTTCATTATTTCCACTGGTTTAGGAAATAAGTGGGATTAATAAAAAACCCGTTTATTTTTTAAGAGTTTTGAAGGACGAATTTCGAAAAATTCTAAAATCCTTTTTTGATATTTACTTATGCATCATTTTAAAGGAAAAAAATCACTTCAGTAACTGAAATGGATTAGGAGAAATCACGGATTAATGAAAAACACATTTACGACTTTTCACCCACTTAATTTTCGAATTTTGTAAAATCAAAAAATTCGCCGATATGCAGTTCTTTGGGCAATATTATGAAGTTAAAAATATTATGATAGCTTTTCCAGTTAATGAGACATTAGGGATTCTTTGAAAACACATTTCACCCATTTTAACCCTCTTAATTATCGAATTTCGAAAAATTCATTCTTAGTGGGTGCCTACGAGGCAAGGGGAGGCTTCCCTCAAAAATTTATGGTTCTAGGTCCAGCGGTTTGGGCTGTGCGTTGATAAGGGAGTGAGTGAGTGAGTGAGTGAGTGAATGAGTGTGTCAGCCAGGACACTTGATTTTATATATTGAGATTATACAGAAAGAGAACCAACAGCTTTGTACACACACTGTTCTCCACACTCTCTTAACTTATATTCTGAGAGATGCTTTGATGGTAGAAGGATGAAAAATAATATTTAACTGTTTTAGATCATCTACAAAACTAACTGGAATTTTGAAAATGAAGCTTCAGGAAAGGTCGTCTTCACACACCCGCTTGGCAAAGTGGTTTTAGACACATCGTGGGTCGAAATACATGAAGACATTACATTTCTCAACGAAGCTCTAACAAATATTGTCACAGCTATGGGAGAACCATTAGTGTCTGACAATGATGACAAATGCATGATTCCTTCTCTTCACCATAGACCGTGCGCATTTCAGTTTATTATTGGTTTGTCAGTGAGTAACTATTCATTGAGACTTTCGTATCATCTATAATAATACCTGCAGAGTTTTTGTGAACCTGATTTTTTCTGAGGAACATGTTGGTTCTAAAACTATCAACTCAGTAATATAAAAAACAATAGTGCTGACATATAGATCCACAGCATTTCTCACGGATGCAATATTGCAGAAGTCAATTAAACACATATAATGTTATAACAGAAGTAGTTTGTATTTAGATATTTTAAACTGTGTTATGCATGTTTTAAAGTGATATTTTATTGTTGTCTAAAATCACTTCTACGGTTTAATAAAAATTGGCATTTACAACTTCATATTTTCGATCAGTATAACCAATGAGGAGCGCGTGGATTAGAGTGTAACATACACACGTACAAAATATTGATAAAAAACTGTGCTGTATTAATAAAAATTTGGAGGTTAGAACCTCCTTCTCATTATTGTTATTCCAAATATATCTATGAGTATAACTAACATAAAAAATTCAATAAATTTTTAATTTTTACCGCGTGAGTGTTCAATGTTTAGGTACAAAAACTGCTTAAATAGCACAATTTTGCACCTTGAAACCCAAAATTCGGACTCCCCACTTTGTTGGGAATAAAGATGTTTCTGTATAACTAGTTGATTTCAACTCTTCTTACGGGTAAAATTAATCTCCCCCCCCCCCAACCCGGACGCAACAAAATAAATTCAGTGACTGTGTCCGCGAAATACGAAGTTCTGACTTAGTCTCTGTCTCTAACGTCATAGTTATGTAGCACATAGTGAGACTTCTTTCATTAAAGGTCTGATCTAAGCAAAATGGGGGAGGGGGAGAGACCCAGTGTACATTATCCAAGCAAAACCCTCCCATCGATTAGAAAGTGTCGTGCCATTGCTTTGAAACTTAACTGAAATATTAGCAGACGTGATAAATGTACTTAATTTATTGACCCATCTACTATGTCTTCAAAAAATTATGATTATATAAAGCCTCATCTTAAATTACAATTCGAAACTACAAAAATGCTTCTGCAGAACGGGAAAACAGTCCTTTCCGTCATCCGAAAATTCGAATATCAAATCGCTATGGTGCATTCGTCTACAACGATTTTAAAATTGTTAGTAAATACGTTTAAAACCAATATTAAAATGAATAACCGTTTTAATAACTTTACGTGGTTTGTTATTATTGCCTGCTTGAATATCTGCAGCAGTGATAACAGCAAATTATGTAACTAAAGCTTTGTTTAAGAGTCATAGTAAACGTTTTCTTTCAGAAGTATTTGCCTTCTTATTGCTCAAGAAACTCAAGAGTCACTTCTGTCACTGACAGACTGTAATAATATTTCTTTAACAATTTACTAGACTGGATACTAAAAATAAAATAAAATAATAATAAACTTCTCAACTCGTAAACAAATTAAATAGTTTCCTTTCAATTTCCCCTTCCTCTGAATGACGTGTGCAGGAATGCATGTTCGCTCGCGTAAGGTAATGTTGCTATAAAAACTCGAGTCACGTCCGAAAACGAAAGTACTATCGTGACTGGTAAATGTATTATTACACCAATAAAAGTATAAGGATCCAAAAAGTTTTGATATTTCCTTCAGTCCGGATAGCAGTAAACATCCGCCCCAGGTTTTTTATTCGTTATTTCTATTGCTCTGACTTTGGTATAACATTTCCCTTCAGGGCGAACGTCAAAAATATTCTGGAAACAACCTTGCTACGAACAAATATAAATATATTTCCGTGTCATTGAAAAGAAGCACTTAAAAAACGCAAAAAGATGGGAACGCAAATATAAACTTCACCAATCACACATAAAAAATTCCAGTTTCTGAGAGATTGTCTGTTCTTAAGATGGCCGCCTGGGTGAACACTACTCGAGTTCGAGCTCTAGATGTACGGAAGCAGTAAGGGAGAAACAGAACGAGCTTCACGCCTCACCCTAGCCTCTAAGCGCAAGTCTATGAACTATCGTGCTGTCTTCTCGCCGACATCTTACCTCTGTGAGACTTTCAGTGGTGACCCTATAATTATATGACGTAATATTAAAAATGACGTGTTTTGTACCCAGCTATATATTTGAAATTATTCTTCGTGTGGGTTTTCATACCTAAACACAACCCCAAATACAACTATTTTCGTCATTTTGAGAATTTTGAGAATAAACCTTAAAAGTAATTGGAGAACTTTAAATAGGTTTACACATTTGTAATGTTCTTTGAGTAATATTCCTAGGACCCTGTCGCACTGTCAAATTTTTCCTTCCAATCGCTTCAAATAAAGTTGGTCAAATAATATTGGATTTTAGCAACGTTACAAAAACGTGACTATCGCAGCCATATTTCTTGGAGAACGTTTGATGACTTTCGTTTCCATGCAATATTTACGAATGGACAGGTTCAAAAATCTCTTGGAATTTGGATGGCTCAATCAATCTCAATGCGCCCTTTGTAAACTGAAATATCATAATACCTGTTTATGAGTGCATCATGTTTAGTTGGATCGAAAATACTACTGTAGTTTTAGATAATGACAAAGCAATACAATGTAATTAAAACTAATCGACGAGTTGTTAGCGCTGTTAACTTTAAAAATAGCATACTAATATTTAAAATTTAGGCCTACCGAGTCCGTTACATTTGTAATCAAAATACATAAATGTACAATTTAAAAATAGAAAATTTCATTATTCGAAATACTGCTGAAAAATTACACTTATTGTTCTTTCTTGATGTTTTTCTGCTAATAAATTTATTTTGCGTTATTTACATATTGATTACTATTTAACTGAAATAATGCGTACCAAAATTTTATAATAATTCTAAAACATAACCAAACATATAGGTTACGAGCTCCAACAAAATTTTACAGACATATTTGAAAGTAACCGGCCAACTTTATTTGAAGGAAAAGTTTGATGGCTACATTTCTTCAAATATTCGTCTTGCAACTTTATTACAAAAAAATATAGTTGCAGACAAAAAACTTGACAATGTGACAGGGTCTTTAGTAGACATAACGTAGGTACGCTCGACAGTTTTTAAATATGTATAGATTGTTCGTGATAAAGTCAGTGTTTTTAAAGACCATCTTGTCTATACTAATAATTGTATAAATAGTTTTATTGTGACTTCAGATGTTAACTTTTCAGTTAGTTACAATCTGTACATATTCATTGTTACTTAGAGCTATTTCTTCACATTGAAATTGGCACGAAACTATATACTTTAAGACAGAAATAAAGTAACTAGGATTTCAAAAGTGCTAATTTTACTCCGAACCACCAACAATGGTTGAATATCTGAAGGACGCTCGGTGTCCTGGGCAGACGGCCATATTTAACTGAATGTATAGGTTAGTCGTGTCGTTCGATGCCGTTGATCGGCGAGCTTTCTTGGGGATCTCTCGTTTACCCGACTCCTTCATTCCCCCATACTCGCCTCATATCAGCCTTCATTAAAGCTGACAAACGTAGCGCCTAAGCTCTCACAAAACCTCTTCACTTCACATTTTCAAAAGCGTAGTTAAAATTCCAGGTTTGCTGTGAACAATTGAACATAAATAGAATTAGGACAGTCATGTCTACCTTCGTGAAAACGTTTTTGGCTGTGAACTTAGAGTTACTCAACCTTATTAAGTACTTATGACAGGGAATACTGCAAAACCAATCCTTCGAACCTCTTCATTAGTGAAAAGCGTACACAGCGATGACTGAAAATAAAAATATTGTGCGACCCACGAAGAAGGTTTGTTGCCAGTACGGTTAGTGAAAAATAAAATAATGTGTTCGTGACTCCGCAGGAGTTTCAGCCTGCAACAAATGAACAAGGAAACAATAGTGGGAGCATTAGCTACCTGGTTTTAGGAACATAAGGTTGCCTAATCAGTCAGAGAGAATAAACAAAGAAAAGTAGAATATGTAGAAGAAATTGGCGATTCGCATTTTCCGCGTGTCATTTCATAATATCAGTACCCTTTCCAATCTGTATAAAATTATAAAATTCGGATTTAAATATTTGCGTGTGTTATAAGAAAATAATTTTGTAATATTGGAAAGAAATATTTTTCGCTTCGATTTTGCTTCTTAGTCAAACATAAACTAAACTAATTAAATTCGCTAATATCTGATTTGAATTGCCTTCGCTGCTAAATTGTTTTGTACAATTCGTAGTAGAATAAATACAGTTCTACTACAGTTTGATATAAAAATTTAAAAAAAATAATAAGCCGAACTTAATACATACGTGTTATGCTCCTGAACGCAAAAAGCTTTATGATAGGTTTACTGCCACAATAAAAAGTATAGCGATCATACTTTATTTTCGCCGATACTTTAGGGAAAAATGTGCATCATTCAAACAACTGAACATTTTGGGAGAGACTTAATCTAGACGTCAGTTTCTAAGTGGACCGCTCATTTATAGCATACATTTTACTTCAACTGAATTTCGTTTACAATGCGTGGCTTGTCGAGTCGTTTAATTGGAACAACAAGGAAAGCGACATACATAACACAGCTAGTAACTACATTTTTAGCTTACTTACCGATGGTAAGAGTAGGCTTATGAGATCACCTTTTTGTCTGTGCTTGTGTGTGTAGGTGTGTGTATGTGTGCGTATGTGAGGCGTTTGTGAGTGTCCCCTTAAAACTTTTGAACCAATGGACAGAATTTCGTCAAACTTTGTACACATATAGTAATTTGTTATCTGACTTGACCTTTGCAAATTTCATTTACGCCATGTTCGTATTTTCAAAATGTCGGCCATTTTAACATTTTTCGATCAAGCTAGGTTACTAAAGAACCATACTTTAGAATTTAATCAGACTTGGTAGTATACTACGTACAAAGTTGACTTGACTTTTTTTGTGTTTCGTTCACCCTGTGTGCAAATTTTTAAAAAATTGTGGCAATTTATGTATATTTTAGTGTAGTATCACATATTTTAGGAAATGTTTTTCAGAACTTCAACAAAGTTGGTAGACATACACCACATACAAAGCTGCCTTAAATGTGGGAATTTATTTCACCCTGTGTTCATATTTTCAAAATGGCAGCCATATTAATTTTTTTTAGCATAATTTGACATAGCTAAGGAAATGTTATTCAGAATTTCAACAATTGTAGATTCCAGTGTCAAACAAATCCGACACATATATCTTGAGGAAACAAAAGTCTGAAAAAGCCAATTTAAGTAAGTTTGAGGCCTTTAAAATAGTGCTTCCAATGTGCGCGGTAAAAGTAAAGTTCGCAAGTGGTCTGAGTGTGTTTTATTTTCATAAATAAACATTGCGGACACATATTTACTGGTCTCTAAGGAAAACGTAAATCCGAACGTGCTGCACGCAGTATAAACGCCAGGGGGATGGCCACCTTAAAGAGATCTACACAATTCAAAATGTAAGCAGTAGTAGTAAGCAGTAGTAGTAAGAAGTACCTTTAAGAAGTAAGGAGTAGCCGCAAAAATTGAGCATACATGATTGTGAGTTTACTTGGGTGTGTTAGTTGCCAAGTGGTGTAAGTCACAAAAAATCGAAAATGGACTTACACCGTTGTAGAATTGCTTGCAGTGAGGTCTACGTACTTACGAAATATTGTGCGTCCTAGTCCACTACAGTTTCTTATTGAATTACGTATTAAATAAAGTAATCCCTGAAGTTTAACACAGATACAAACGTTAAATTCTCTCTCCTGAAATATTTGCTTTTTGACTTACACCACTTGGCAACTAACCTACCCAATTATTTGTTCAGCCAATACGAACAGAATTTAAATATTGTATTTCCTGACTGTATTGACCGTACCGAAACTATGGTTAAAAATGTTTTAGTAAAAAAACCGGTGCGAGACACGTAAGCGATGCTACGCGAGAATTTACAATTAAAGATTTGAACAATGTGGCAAATTATTGTTTATTTTACTGAAAAACCCCGTCTTGCGTGTATTTTGTAGGTTAAAGCAAATCGGTGGTTATTGAGTGAATTACGAATGGCATCGTGGTAATTTTGACTACGACAGTGCTTGGTTAAAGTTACCATTTCCACTGCCGAACGTAAGCATAGTAAGCAGTAACAATGCAAATGTGTACAAATAGGTTAAACCTACGGAATGGAGTAAAAATTCTGAGTTATTATCATTCTGCCTTAATACTTAAATATTAATTGTTTAAACCTCTTAAAACTTGCCATCCGGCCCGGCTTTTCAAGACCTTTGCAAGCTCGCATCTTCCCTTGTTCGTTCCGCACGTCACCTCAGCAAAACGCTGCTAAATATAAAATAAGCTATTTGAGAGGGGCATCCGAGGTCAAGGTATTACACTCCGAGAAGCAGACATATGACTCGGGACCCGTAAGCTTCTGTGTATCCGTAGAGGTTAGGAAACCAGTTAACACAAGGGAGAACTGACGGAGCGAAAATATGGTAAGGCAAGAGGACTCTACGTCTCGTCGACAGCGAGGTCAATATAAACGGAGACACACAACTTGGTTCAATGACAGGAGCTGGGAGAGGAGTCGGCCGTGGTCCTTGTTAAGGAACCATTCAGGCATTCGTCTGGAGGGATTTGGGGAAACATGGAATACCGATATCAGGATGGCTGGAGCTGAGGATCGAACCCGGGTCCTACCGAATGCGAGTCCAACGTGTTATCGTTGTGTCACCTCGCCCGGTACGGAGCTAAAAGAACTGGGGCACCACGGGAGTAACCAGAGAAAACCCATTTGCAAGGTCCGCCAAGTTTCCCACAAGCTAAACATTGGATGTAGTTCCCTACACAGTACAAAAAAAATCGTGTGCCGTTACCGTAGCGATGTTTGGGAGTGTTCAGAATGTAGATGTGGTAATATTGTTTCCTATACATAGGGAAAGGAATAATTCGCGAGTTCAATGACCGACGTGTTAGACTGCACTGTCCTATGCATGCTCGATCGAGTCCGTCTATTAGTTCATTGTGTGTTGTTACAGTGAGTAGCAGCTAGTGGACAAATGGCAGCGGCTTGTGTATAAATAGGACAATGGATTCTAACGCGCATGTCGTTGAACTCGCGAAATATTCCTTTCCCTACCTATACATCAATGGCAGGGTTCCTTTATATTTTTAGGAATTTCTCATGTGTACCTATTGGTGTTACCAGGCTTGCACAGCGACTGTGCTCAATAATAACTTTCTTTACTATGTGTAGTTTGGAAACCTCCTACCCAAATAGCAAACATCAACTGGCCAACATGTGCAAATCTGATCGTGATAAGCAGCCCACAGGCAGTAAACATTTGGAATGCACCCGTGGCCGCAAGCGGCATACATGATGCATAATGAAATCACCAACACATTACCCACAAGTGTACCACAAGCATTCTAATTACACTCGGATTATTGTGGATTAGTTTGCTAAGTCTGTTTGTGGACCGTATACTGAAATATGTCAATCTTTTAAAACTAAGTTGCCAACATTAAAATGATTTCATTGTAACTACAAACATATTTAATGACATGGCCTGATTAACAACCATTCCAGCAAAACTAGACCATCATACTAGCGAACGTTGGCTAACTGGAAAAATGATTGTATTTGCTACTAAGGTTTACATTGGTTTAATTACCTACGTTATTTGCTAAGAATTTTTTTTACATTGTATAGGAATGTAACTTGGAGGCATTGGCAGTAGGCGAGTCACTGTGCCGACCCCGGCTCCTAGAAACAGTGGTGTAGAAGCTCGAAGGATGTGGGGAGGATGAGGGGTGAGTAGTAACGTGAGGTACGGTCGACACGAGGGCCATCGCTCTACGAAGCCATCCCATATATAAGGTTTTACAGCACACGTACACTTGGCATAGCTGTGGGCAGTTCCTCCGCAGAGTGCCAGCAAGCACGTGCTGTCCAACTACTCGGGACGCTGCCCATGTAACTGCCTCATGCTAAAATAACACCCCTGCTGCAGTACTGCTACTCGATTTACTACTCAAGGGTGAGCGTCTGATGGCTGCGGCACTTCGCGTGTCCAATGGCTGAGAGCCGCCAGTGGACGTGTTTTGCTCGCTCGAGGCCTAGAACTGCGGAGGCGGTTAGGACGACATAAAACGTGCATCGCGCCTCCCACTAGCCTCTAGGTGCAAGTCAATAAAATAGCGCGCTGTCTTCTCGCCAACAACTTGCCTCTGTGAGACACTCAGTGGTGGCCGTATCATTTGAAGACGTCAAGTGAAATGAAGAGATTTCTTTCAGCACTAAACATCTAGTGTCTTCGGTTGGCGCAGTGGATAGAGCACTCGCCTCCCACCACGTCGATCCGGATTCGATTCCCGGCGGGGTCGGTCCCCGGATTTTTGCACGTGGGATTCGTGCCAGTTGATGCTGTTGGTCGGCGGATTTTCTCGGGGATCTCTCACCCCCCCCCCCCCCGGTT
>PNEQ01028399.1:17648-31622 GCA_003012365.1 Medauroidea extradentata
ATATATATATATATATATATATATATATATATATATATATATATATATATATATATATATATATAGACACCAGAAGTGCTCCCGCAGATTTGCTCGCATGTGTTACTCATAGCAGATAATATTTACTTTAATTGAAAAACATCTTTGTATACTTGATAGGTAGTTAAGTCATCAAGTGTAAGGATGACAATTCTACTAGTTGAGCTAACTCTGCAACAGGATAAGTAGCTATAGCTGTCCACGCGAAAAGCAGTCTTAAGTTTGTCCCTGCCACTAACAGCGACTTCGCCTGGGCCTTATTTATAGTCACAGCAAAGTTGACGTTGTAGGCTAATTACAGTCTCCTAACTGTAAGAGGAGAATCGAATGAAATATTCACTTGACGTGGTATTCTTAATTAAGTTTTATTATAAAGTAAAAAAAAATGCATTGGTTAATTTAGGTACTTACGTAAGCATCATTCAGACGCGAACATCACTTCAATATCTCTACTGGTTAGGTAAGTATCATTGGCTGATAGAAAACAAATTTTATGCCTTTTTGCTCCTTTGTGTCTCGAGTTTCAAAAAATCTTAGTTTCACACTTTAATTATTTGTTCAAGTACCCAAGTGAAGTGAAAATCACGACGATAGTTCGTTCAGTCGAAGCAAGATCGATCATTCATTAAAAATCACATATCACTCCTGTACAGTACTGAGAGTTCGAATTTTGAAAATTCTTACAACCTTTTGGTGGCCACTTACCTAATCATCACTCTGAAACAAAAATATTCTGAATATCTCGATGGGTTCGATATATATCGAAGATTGATCTAAAACACATTCAAGGTTTTTTCACCTCCTAAGGGACTGAATTGCGAAATATCCTTGTATCTCATATTAGACTACTTAGCTAGTGTCCCTTGAACGAGATAAACACGGCAATAGCCCGTTGGGGTTGACGATTAATTAAAAACACATGTAATCACTTTTCAACTCTTTTAACCTCCTTAGGTGGGGAATCCCGAAAATTGCTGAAATTTCTTTTCAGGTATTTGAGTAAACATCAACCTTAAACAAAAATCACGTCGCTATATAAAACTCAGTAGGATCGATATATTTGGTTCATAAATGGAAAGCTATTTTTTTTTTTTTTTTTTTTTTTTTTTTTTTTTTTTTTTTTTTTTTTTTTTTTTTTTTTTTTTTTTTTTTTTTTTTTTTTTTTTTTTTTTTTTTTTTTTTTTTTTTTTTTTTTTTTTTTTTTTTTTTTTTTTTACCTTTTGGGGGCGAATTCGGAAAATATATTTGAATTGTATTTGGGCTATTTACAAAATCACCACTCTAAAGGAAAAAGCACTTCGATATCCCGATTGGTTGGATAGATATTGAAGAATAATCGAAAACACATTTCACGTATTTTCTCCTCCTTAATTATAAAATTTCGAAACGTCTTGGAGTCCTGTCATAGACATATGTATACGTAACCAACTAAAGTAAAAAAATAACAACGATAGTAAATTGTCTTTCTGTGATGTAGACGATTTATAAAAAAAACACATTTTGCCCCTTTTTTTACTGCTTTGGGGTGGAATTTCAATAAATCTAAAAAGGGTTTGCGTGGGTATTTACGTAAGCAACATTTTGAAGTGAATACCAACTATTTATCCCGAAGGATTCGTTAGATATCGATAGTTAATCGGAAATACATTTAAGGTCTTTTCACTCCTTAAATGTTGAATTTCGAAAAATCGTTAAATTGACTAATATGCATTTTACGTGTGTCCTATTAAAGTAAAAATCACGATGATAGATCGACGGGTTCGAGCTCTATCGGCGTTTCTTTCGTAACATATTTCACCCTTTTTCACCCCCTCAGAGATCGAATTTCGAAAAAATCTCTTCTAAGTGCTCGCCTATGAACACACAAAAATTTTTCACACTTCTAGGTGCAGTGGTTTGGGTTGCAGTTTGATATGTCAGTCGGTCAGTCAGTCAATCAGAGTTCTCTTATATATATATATATATACACACAGGTTGTTGCAAAATTCCATGTCAATATTCTCACATGTAGAGGAACAAAAAGTGTTATATGAACATAGGTCCAAAAACGCACCGTTTCTGCGCTACAGTTGGCATACATTGCGTATGGTTGAAAGCGCGTGGGTAGGATCATGTTGCTGTGGGGCATCATTACAGCAGTACATAACATGTTACTATGCCACACACTACACCACTAACACACAGACAGTAGGAACAACTGTGACAGAGCAACATGATCCTGCCAGCGCGCTATCAGTCATCCATCATGTATGCCAACTGTAGCGCAGAAACGGTGCGTTTTTGGGTCAATGTCCATATAACACCTTTTGTTCCCCTACACGTGAGAATTGTTGCCCTAGAATATTGACATGGAATTTTGCAAACCACCTGTACATACACACAGGTTGTTTCTTAAACAGGGAAACAAAATCTGTATGCGTATTCCTTACAAATATCTATGACGAAAACATGTTTAGCACTTTTCACCTAAACGCAATGTTAAGGGAGTAATTGATCTCTGAACACCGAATTTTAAAACAGTGTTTCCCAAAATAGGGGAACTAGTTGACATAAAAATACAATATTTTCAGCATTGCTTAATGCTACTGGGATCTTCAAACCAACAGCAAATGCTGGTTGATACCTTTCACGCTTATGAAAATAGCAGGGGTGGCTACCCTCTAATTGCATACAAAATTTTCATCGTTTGGATTTTCGACCACCTAAAAATGGTTTACTGAGTTATGTTACCTGTCTAACAAAAATGTTCCTCTTGTTGCAACAGTCTAGGACTCGTCGTTTTCTTTCAACTCACAAATGAACCTACAGTGATATATTTGCAGAAACAAATAATTTTTATGGTACCGTGAGTTAGAAACATGTAGGTTACATTGAATATGCAGCATCGATAATTCAAGGAACAAAACAAATACACATGAACACACTATTGCCTATGTTGTAAGCTTTGTATCTTAGACGCAAAACGCAGAACTTAGGAGCATTCTTAAATGACAATGTGCAAAAAAAAAAGTAGGTTTGGATGGAAACCCAACACATCAAAAGAAACCCAATTGAAACATTTAAAACGCAAATATCCAAATGCTGTGTTTTATTCCACGAAACGTAATCTAACGTACAAGTTTATCAATAAGCCATCTTGTGTTTTGCTCTACATGACATCGTATTCAAGAAATGAAAATTAGTGTGATTTTTGTTCAAAAATTTTCTGATTCTGTATATACCAACATGTATAATTAAGTATCAAAGAGTATTATCTGTAGTGTGAAAATATGAGGTAGTAATTTTTGTTTGCCATGTATTGCACAGTTACCAATCCGCAAAGAAAAACCTAACCAAAATATTCACTTCTTTGTTATTAAATTTACGAATGGAGGTGTTGCCGTAATTGTGCATAATACGTAATTTTCATATGGACTTGTGTGATGGACACAGGTGTACAGACTGTGATGTGAAACACTAAATAATACCTTGTTTTGGACAATTAAGGGTTGCATGATTATGATGCTAAATGTACCGTTTGTCCTGTCAGCATTGGCATATGTGGCAATCGATAAAAATCACATAAAATTACTGTACAAGACTTCTGTTTACTTGCCTTGCCCTCACGGGAGTAGCTCGAAAAGTTTAGCACCTTATGCAAGACATTACAAACCATTAGAAAATTATGTAATATGCAAAATTACGATGACACCCGTTCGTAAATTTAAAAAGAAAGAGAAGTGCATAATTTTGTTATGTTTTTCTTTTCGGATCGGAAACTGTCCCATACATGGCAAACAAAATTTAATGCCCTAAGTGTTCACACTGCAATTTATACTCTGATTCTAAATTATACTTGTTGGTATCTACAGAATCAGAACAACTGTGAACAAAAAAACACATTCATTTTCCTTTCTCGAATACGGTGTCATGTACAGAAAAACACAAGATGGCTTTCTGGTAAACTTGTACAGTATATTACATTTTGTGGAATAAAACAGAACATTTGGATAGTATCGTTTTATAGGTTTCAGAGAGGATTCTACCTATCCCTTTTCATATGATGGATTTCCATACAAACCTACATTTTTTGGCACATAATCATTTAAGAATGCTCCTAAGTCCTGTGTTTTGCATCTAAGATACAAAGTATACAACATAGGCAATAGTGTGTTCATGTGTTTATTTGGTTTTGTTCCTTGAATTATCGATAGTGCGCATTCAACGTTACCTAAATGTTTCTAACTCACGATACCATTGTTTCGGGAACTCTATCGCTGTAGTTTCATTTGTGATTTGAAAGAAAACTATGAGTCCTAGACTACTGCAACAAGAGCACCTATTTTGTTAGACAGGTAACATTACTCAATAAACCATCTTCAGATGTTCGAAAGTCCGGACGGTAGAAAAGTTATACGCAATTAGAGGGTAGCCACCCCTGCTATTTTCATAAGGGTGGAAGGTATCAACCAGCATTTGCTGTTGCTTTGCACATCACAACAGCATGAAGCATTGCTTAAAATATTGTATTTTTATGTTAATTAGTTTCCGATATTTTGTGAAAATACTGTTTTAAATTCGATGTTCAGAGGCCTATTTCTCCCTTAATATTGTGTTTATGTGAAAAGTGTAATACATGTTTTCGTCATAGTTTTTCGTGAGGAACACGCATGTGGAGTTTATTTCCTATTTTAGGACAAATCATACATAAGTAATATTCAGGAAAAATTAACGTTTAATAAAAAAAGGAATTTTAAAACTGTTAATCCCCTAAATCAAACCACGTCCAATTTAAAAACCGTAAGCATTGCTACATAATTTTGGCATCTTATAATTCTAGGAAATTACTGGTAATACCTTCAACTCTTATGAAAATTACAAGGGCAGTTACGCTGTAATTGCATGTAAATTTTTAAATGTATAAGGAAATATGAACTTTGTAAGGGTTTTTAAGTAGTGTGACTCATGTAACAATAACTGTCCTCTTGTTTAAAATGTTTAGAAAGTATCGTATTCGTTCAACAACAATTGAAGATTTGTCAGTGATGTAGCCTACAATATAGGTAATATTTCGTACATGTGTGTTTATATACCGTCAGAAATTACCTCCCGAAGTTTGTCGTTGGTTGATTACGCAATTATGACATATGAAATGAAATAGTAGAGGTAAATTCCATTCAAAACACTCATAATATTTTCCTGCAGCGGTAGTGTTGCAAGCTTATTAACGTAGGGAACATGTCCACATCTGTACGGTGAGAACACACATTTATGCACTATCGCTTAATTATCTTGATTCTGTATCGCTGCATTAAGTCTTCGATTCCGTTTTGAACAAAAACAATAGGTCCTAGTCGGTTGCAACAAAGAAGCCATTAATTATTTTTACATGAGTAACATTACTTAATAAACTTTCTTAAAAGGTTTAATTTTAACGCTTATAAAGTGGATGTAGTTAAAGGGTATTTATTCACAATAGTTATATTCATAATGATTCAAGCTATTCCCCAAAATGTTCTGCACATTAGATGAAACCAATATTAGTTTACCTTACTATTTGCCGATATTGAATGAATATACAAATTTAATTAAATGTTTTAAATCTTATATCTCTCTCTGTTAATGTCAGGTAAGTAAAAAGCGTTACCTTATATTTTCTACTTATTTTTCCACAATAAATCACCTGCCACAGAGTTCGTCGTACGAATTACGATATATATATGTGTACATTGACACACACACATACACTCACACTCACCTACAAACACACACACACACATTCCAAACCAGGTGCTGATTGGCAATCGTCGCAGAAAGTGTATCTCTATTTTGCGAAGCAATTATTACATATAAATATACGACATGTATATTTTATTCTAACTTTAATCTGACGAAAGTGCGTCTGTTTTTAAGAACTACTTTCGAAAATTTTTCGGGTTCCGCGGTGGCCGAGGGGTCAGATCTCTCGCCTATCACCAAGGCGATTCGGGTTCGATTCCCGGCGAGGTCAGTCCCCAGATTTTCACATGTGGGAATCGTGCCGGACGATACTTCTGGTCAACGGGTTTTCTCGGGGATATCCAGTTTCCCCCGCCCCGTCATTCTGGCACTGCTCCACACTTACCTCATGTCACCCTTCACCAGCGCTGAAGACCTCGATGTTAAACGCTGACCAAAATATCTCACTCGCTCGAAAATGTGTCTAATTGTTATGTTACATTAGGTTTTTCGACTCACAGATTGTATTTGTTGTTTAATTAAAGCATTTACGAGAACTATTTTAATAATTAAGTGTTCATACAAGTAACAAGAATCAGCTTAAACGACAACAACTGACAAAACAATACACAAATGCTAATATAAAAAGCGTATGTCTTCGGGAATGCTCGCTGTAACATATCGGACGATGTATTGGCACGCAAACTAATCCTACACACACTCCCCTCATACTCGTGGTCGACGTAGTCTTCTTGGACATAACATATAGTCTGCAGCTGGAGAACTATAGGCCATTCGGAATAAAGTGAGCACTAAAGATTTAACCTTTGAAAAAAATCACTAGCCGTTACTGCATATACATCACCACTAACAAGAGTTACTTTACTGCTTGTATGGTTGGTAGCGATTTATTGTACGTAGTTCCGTGCATTTTCCTATTTGAATACAACATTAGTGAAAGAACATATGACGAACTCGACCTGTCTGTATTTAATACACTTCAAAATATTTACTTATGATCTTATTGACATTCATACATACATTACAATTAGACTCGATTGGCGCGAGAATTATGTGACGCTATCGTCGACCTCCAGTCGCCGTGGCCGTTATCGCTTGCTCCGTGCTTCAGACAGTTCAAAACTCCACCAACAGGTGGCATCAGAGTTAGGTTCTCGCCGCCAAGTTGCAAATTTGGTTGCATCATTTGCGTGCGTTTGCCCGTTTTGCGTATATACACATTAAAAAGTATTGGAAATTACTTTGAGTATCATTGCCGAAATGATGTGAAACCATCGGTAATCTGTATATTATGTTTTACGTTTGCCAGCCTAAAAACAACATACTTTTTATTTCACATGTTAAGAAAATACGTTAATTTTTGTTTCTGAAGTGCGTCGTAGTTGTTCGTGGCAGTAGAACTGAACGAAACTTGAATTATTGAATAGCGTGTGTCATGTCTGTTGTGGCGGTTTTGCGTTACAAATTCAAATAAAATATGCCCGCATTTACGAGATGCATAACGGCAATAGTGCGTGTTGTTTAGATTAGTCGATGGACAGAAACCAGACATTAACTCGCAGGTATTTATTACTAAGATTACTTTTTTTATATCTTACATTCAGCCCCCGTGCATTTAATGAGTTGATATTGTAGCTAAAATGTATCGGAGCAGTTTAATGTAGTTGTAAACATTGCACGACCCTATGTAAATAAAAGCACGTGGCATTATTTGTGTGTACATAGGCGGAAAGACATAAACTGGCAGGAAATAGAAATTAATCAGGGCTTTTTTGAGTGTTCACTTTATTCCGAATCACCTATACCTCTATGATAATCGATACAGATATGACAACAGTTTTTATCAATACTTAGGGGACAAAAAATCATGTTCATAGTAATCATGCTGAATTTTTTAAACTATCAATTACATAGCTTGAAGTGCGTGTTCTTTACATTGCACAAATTAAGCTGACAAACATAAGAATACTCATGAAATCTGTAATACCCTCTAAATCCTGTACCAATATACCTACAAAAATAACAACATTTTCAGTAAACATAAGTATAGTGCCTGTTATACAAGGGATCCATTTCACGTGCATTAAAAATTCCAAAAGTTAAAAAAACACTTCGAAAATGCAATGGCAATAATTTGACAAAAAAGCAATGAATAGGACTACATAATAGAAACTTTCACAATTACAACTGCTACAAACAAGTAATCGCATGAGACATGAACAATAACGAACGTAATCATTCAGGAATGTCAGTACATCAGTCACGCTGTCGACAGCGTGCAGATCAATGACATACATTGTCATATTTAATTCGAACGCAAGCTGAAGGTACTTAAAACATACTAATTTATGTCTCATGGGAATGATTGTCACCACGAACGCATAATTTCACACGTCATACTAGTTACGAGAAACAATACTGCGTCCAATGCCTGCATAATTGCATACAGGTCCAAATGAGTTACTCGTACAAGAGAAAAATCCAATGTTAAATTTCACCGTGGCTCGCACGCCGCATATAAACACACGCAGGATATTAAAGAACCTAAATTCGCCAGTGTGACCGTATAAAAATTAAAACAATGCAACACGTGAAAATAAGCAGTTAGAAGCATTCATAAACCTAGCCGACAAATAATTTCAATTAGACGGCATCTAAATATGTACATGGAAACATACTAATAACTAAAAGTACGCGCCACAAATAACGACAGCCGCCTTGAAAATATCCCCGGAGATTAACTACACTTTACATATACCAGAGTAGATATAAACTTATACAGAGTTAAGGAAGAAGTGGAAGCCGTGCAGCTCATCGCTAGCTCACGTGGTCAGTATTCACCGGCAACTAGCATCCGCGGGAGGATTAGGCTACAGCTGCATGCTATTGTCGTCGACATTTATTCCGGCACCACATGGTGCTATCTCCTCAGCTGAAGGGCATGGGCCCGAGTTTCTTCGCACTTAATAAAATTTTTTTTTAAAAACATAAACGGTAGCCGATATCGTAAAATCGCTTCGTAACTTTGTTACGGCTGATTTAAACTGCATTCTCGAATTTTGTCGAGTCAGAACTGTGCAAAATAGTTGATAATTATTTAACTAACGAAATTTCCTTTTAATTGATACATTAGCTATACTCATCATACAGTTTGTCTTGAAAAATTACATTGCATAGTAAAACCAATTTGCAAAAAAGTTACGAAGCAATTTTACGATATTGACTCTCGTATGGATTTATTTAAAAATTAATTCTCTCGTAAGCCGAAAAACTCGGACCCAAGCCCTTAAGGCACCCGCCTGCTGGCCGCGCAATCGTGTGAGCGAGGCACGACACTAAGGACGATGTTGACCGGCTCATCTGGCACCTCTACCGCAAGAAAGTTGAACGGCGTGCAGTGGTGTCGTAGATCACTCGAATGAATGACACGTTCAGTGGTCACCCCATATTTTTATTGGTGTAAATTTCTAAGCAAAGGCCATTTCATATTTCTAGAGCATTTTCACACAAATTTTTTGTGTAGCTTATATAACAGGCTGGAAAACAATTTTAAGCCATTTTGAAAGGCTGCTAAATGAATTTTACAATTAACGTGATGGTGTCAAACTACCTTCCGACATCGTTAGAAGTGTATTTTCTTTTCTTACGTTCACAAAATAGGCACATATGGAATTATTTCGTAAGGAAAGTATTTACAAATCACTGCGACGCAATTTAAGCACGTGTAGGAGGCGTCTATAAGGGCGTTGCCAACCTCGGAGCCCTGGCGGAGAAAGAATAGGGTTTTACATGTTAAATTATTTTCAGTGGCACTCGGTCACCTTTTGTGTTATTGCTTCCGGACGGAACCAATTTTTCTGCGCCGAGAAAAGGTGAATGTTGCTACGTAAATAAAATTGCGTAAAAAAATCATGAATAGCTATTTTCACGTGTTTTTTTTTTTGTGCGAAAATTCTTTTTTTTTTTTGTCCACAATTTTCCGGCTATTGAAAAATATGCCTATACGATCCATAGCAATATACGCGGCACCGAGACGAACACTAAGGTCAGTGGTGCCATATATGTAACTTCAAGCGTTACTGAGCCAGATGGAAAATCATTTAACCTGTATAACCCTATGCTTGCTCCCGCCGTGATTTCAAGGTAGGCAGCGCCCTTAAGAGGGCGACAAACAGCACGTATCGAACTGATTTAGAAGGAAACAATGCGAAGGTACCTAGAGGTATAAACGTGTATGCAGAATAATATGATTTGGGCAATCCAATAAGGATGCTGCCTCCTACAGCAGCTTTAAGCGTTAGAATCTCAGAAGCGAAGAAGCTAAAAGGGTGAATTTTAATCGATCATTATGTAACGCTCACCACGACTAGCTAAGCGCTTAACTAGTCTTCAACATTTCTGCCGATCTATTTTTTTACTATGGGACTCTAAGAAGTGACCTTTAAATTTAATTGGCAGAAAGTCTGTAACTAAGTTCAGTGCACTTTTTAGATTCACACTCAACCACTTAGATCATTTTGACGTACCACAGTCTTGAAAGCCCATTTAAGCTGTTTGGGAGGGTTTCGAAACAGTGTTTTAAATGAGCATGGTGTCTTAACAATAATACTTCGTACTTGTCATAATTGTGTTTTACTTTCGTACATTAGCATAATGTGCACATGTCGAATAGTTTAATAAAATAAAAACATTTCTTCGCATTTTGTAAGGCATTTGAAGCGTGTTGTAAGTGACGCCTTTAAATTAGTGAAATAATAGGTCTACCTGTTTTCAAAATTTCGTTACTATTAATAGCTTATGAAAACGATAATTTAAATAAATAAACCCTATTATTTGAACAAGTTTGACAGCTTGCAGAGAATAAAATAATAAATGCGACGAAAAAATTAGAAAATTTATCTGCGTCCATCTTTGGTAGCTGATAATTTACAAAATGTATTCAAAACGAAAATTACTGCCTCTCTTCAAAACTGACAATCGCTGACTACGCATACTGCAGGCCTTTCAAGGTGTTAAGAATATATCAGTAAACAACACGTCCATATGAGACTCTTCGTTGGTGTCCAGCAAAAGAATTGGGAAGGGGGGGGGGGGAGTAGGCGCGAGCCCCTGCGCTTTTACGATGCCGCAACCTGCCGAACGTGTTTGTTTGTGAGACTGGCAGCAGGCTTTTCGGTCGCAGGCGCAACACTAATTGTGGAACACAGCAATATCGTCGTGCCACGGCGGAGTTAAGTCAAAGGTCTAGATTAAATATCATTGCGTGATCTTTATGCAGACGCAGCGTAAGTGCAGAGGGAGTAAAACAGATCTTTACAAGCACCTCTATTCACAGTTGGAGATGAATAGACTCCCGCTTTTTTTTTATTAGCAAGCGCGAACAAAGCAAATTATATTGTGCCGACGAATCTGATAAGAACATATTCACCATATCTTTGCACCCATCGAGTGACATCTTGCGCTTCTGCGTGTGCGGATTTAATTCCACTACAGCGCCATCAGACGCAACGCATGTGAAAATTTAGCTGTGCACACAAAAAAATCGATATTTGATCGGCGCCAATCAGGCGGAACAACGTACCAGGAGCTACTCGCAGAAACTTCTGATTGGCGGGGGTGTCTCGGGACGCGAGAAGAAAGGAAAACTACCAATGAAGCGAGAGTAGCACCACAGATAAAAGCGGCACTGAAGCATAAATATGAAGACTAGAGGAAGACAAAAGGAGGCCCAGATACCAGATAAAAAACTAAACATTTGGCAACAAGACTGAAAGCAAAAACACTCCCGTGGGCATCACCTAAAACAAAAAAAGTACTTTGGCCTAAACATACAGTACATCTTACAACTGTACGCACGCTACAGATGTAAATATTGTTTGATTATTATTTACACGATATTTTTATGCTCACATTATTTATTCTAATGTCACGTATGACTAATATTTTATATTTTCTTTTGGACTGAATTTAATGTTTTTGTAAATGAGAGGTCAACTAGGGAAATCTGATGTTAATTTTTTTTTAATTTTGTGTTGATAAGATGGCAGCTATGAACTTCAGAGACTGTACTTTATCTATGGACAATACCTTCTCGGAACAAATACATTCTATTTTTTGCTGGAGATGAGAAAGAAAATGTTCGCTGTCCTTGGTAAAGAAAAAATATTGAATTTGTCTGTTTAAAAGTATGATGGATTGTGTTTTCATGTGAAGGCTATTTCTGAAGTAATTGTAACTACAAAAATTAACCAAACTGACTGGATAAGATAATTTTTTATCGGTTCAACATTTTTTTCTTTACCAGTTGGGAACTGAAATGTAAGTTTTTAAAGTTTGCCAAAATTTTATTTTAACCAAATATCTCAACTTTACTGTATCGCAGAACAGTTATTATTTAAATTTATGGTAATTTGTTTCACCTTATCATTTATTATCTCTTTTATAATATCCATCTACTCCATCTATGGCCTACACAAGTTCAGTCACATCAATATGTCACATGGGTAGTTATTATTTTAATTTATATTCTTCATTTTCCCTTCTACCTTACATAAAAACACAACTAACCAACTCTTTAAATTTAAAATTCAGAGCTAACAAAACTATTTGAAGGGCAAAACTAATAACAACACGACTTTCAACTGTTCAACTTATACCAAACGTAACTATTGAATTGATTAACTGATGACTAAGAAAACCTTGGAAGCTTGAAACTTTGAATAATAAACACACACATATATATATACGTATACATGTATAAATTTCCGAAAATTTCGAACGCTCACTATCGTGCGTGCTGTGTGTTTCATAAATTTGGAAACATGCGCGTTGCACTTTGAAGAATGCGGTAACCTAATGGGAACAGTGTTTTGGCTGAAAAAGTTTTTTAATAATAAACGTACCTATTAATTTAGGATGGAATATATAACGATATTTGGGAGAGTGTCAGGCAACGTACAATTACGGCAAAAAAAGAGAGTCCCCAACGTAGAAGGGAGAAAAAAACTGCTGTCTACATTTCCTGTCATTCACCTCCTTTAGCAGGTCGTAAGAAGTCGAGCCCAGCAAACACAAAGTGGCGGCTAACTGTCGCCAAGACGTCCGCCCGCTGTCCGAACTGTAGTCAAGTCTCTATTACATTATGAAAGACAGCGGGCAGTTAACAGTAAGATGTACTTTTTCATATATACATTGGCCGTCATTAAAAGACATCGGCCCGCTGCCCTTTTCAAGACACTTAAAGACATCGACAAAAATATTCGTGGCCGTTAACGGTGCAGTGACTTTCTGCAGATAGCGGTCGTCTGTCGCTAAGCATACACCACCTCCCTGTTTTAATGAGGACACTTAGAGTACATTAGCAAGAATATGCTGGGCCATTAACGGTGCAGTGACATTTTTCAGACAGTGACTACCTGTCGCGAAAACGACACAAAGACACTGGCCCTCTTTCTTTTACAGGATACTTAAACGATATTGACAAGTTGAATCTGAAACTTTAGTAGCAGTGTCATATTTCCAACAAACGGATATCTATCGCAGAAAATTAACTGGACAGCTGTCTTTTTCAGGATAGTTTAAATATATCGGCAAGAATATTCCGCGCTATTAACGGCGTAGAGTCATTTTATCAGATAGCTGTTATCTGTCGCGAAAAATATATTGGTCCGCTGTCTTTGTAAGGACACTTAAACGATATTGGCAAGAAGGTACCGAGTCATTAACGGCGCGGTGTCCTTTTTCTGTCATTGATAAAATGACTGCTATCCTTTCAAGGCCGTCTAAAATATATTGGCACAATAGTGCCTGGTCGTTAACAGTGCAGTGTCCTATTTCAGACAGTGCTTATCTTTGACGAGAAACATGCCAATCCTCTGTGTTTTTAAGGACACTTAAAAAAATATTGGCAATAAGATATCGGGTCAGTAATACACTGGTATATTTTTCTGGACAGCAATTTTCTAATGCAAAACAAGATAACCGCCTGTTGTTGCTTTAAGAAAATTAAAATATGTTGCCAAGGCGATACTGGACCGTTAACTAACCAGTGTTATTTTCTGGATAGCAGCAATCTGTCGTTTAAATGTTGCCGTTTTTTAAACGACACTTAAAAGATACTGGCAAGAAGATACCGGGACGAAACAGTTACATCTTGATATGTATAAACAGTTACTTCTTGATATGTATCACGTGTAGATTCTAATAAGGGGCATGGTG